>PVLD010006520.1:0-99890 GCA_004027595.1 Dinomys branickii | reverse complement strand
CTCTGCATCTATTGAGATGATCATGTGGTTTTTGTCTTTGACTGTATTAATATAGTGTATTACATTAATTGATTTGCGAATATTGAACCATCCCTGCATTCCTGGAATGAATCCTACCTGGTCGTGGTGTATAATTTTCCTTATGATTCGCTGTAATCTATTTGCCAGTATTTTGTTGAGTATCTTTGCATCTATGTTCCTTAGAGAGATTGGCTTTTAGCTCTCTTTCTTGGTTAGGTCTCTCTCTGGTTTTGGTATCAGTATAATACTTGCCTCCAGAAATGTGTTTGGGAGAGTTGCTTCCTTTTCGATTTCATTGAAGAGTTTGAGGAGTGTTGGCATTAGATCTTCTCTAAATGTTTTATAGAATTCTGCTGTGAATCCATCAGGGCCTGGGCTTTTCTTTGTTGGTAAGTTTTTAATAACGTTTTCAATCTCATTAATTGATACTGGGTTGTTCAGGATTTTTATGTCTTCCTGATTCAATTTTGGCAATTTGAACCTTTCTAGGAATCTGTCCATTTCTTCTGTATTTTCTATCGTATGGGAATACAGATTTTCAAAGTAGGTATTAATGATCTTTTGTATTTCTTTTGGATCTGTAGTGACTTCATCCTTTTCATTCCTTATTGCATGAATTTGAGATCTTTCCCTTCCTTTTTTTGATAAGGTTGGCCGTGGGTTTATTAATTTTATTTATCCTTTCGAAGAACCAACTCTTTGATTCACTAATTTTTTGTAGAGTTTTCTTCATCTCCATTGCATTAATTTCTGCCCTGAGTTTTATAATCTCCTCCCTTCTTTGGGCTCTTGGTTTGGGTTGTTGCTCTTTTTCTAAGAGTTTGCGATGTATCATTAGGTTGTTTATTTGCTGTCTTTCTATTTTCTTTGTATATCATTTCATTGGTATAAATTTCCCTCTGAGGACTGCTTTAATTGCATCCCACAGATTCCGGTAGGTTGTACTTGCGTTTTCCTTTATTTGTAGGTAATTTTTAATTTCTTCTTTAACTTCTTGTGTGACCCATTGGTTATTCAGTAGGTTGTTGTCTAATTTCCACGTGTTTATGTGGTTTTTGAAGTTCTCTTTGTCATTAATTTCCAATTTTATTGCACTGTGATCCGATAATATGCATGGGATAATTTCAGTTCTTTTGCATTTAGGTAGATATGCTGTATGGGCTTGAATGTGGTCTATTTTGGAGAAAGACCCATGTGCAGGTGAGAAAAATGTGTATTCTGATGTTGTGGGGTGGAACACTCTGTATACATCTACAAAGTCCATTTGTTCACACTTTTGGTTCAGGTCTGTTATTTCTTTGCTGAGTTTCTGTCCGGTTGACCTGTCTCTTTGCGTCAGAGGGGTGTTTCGGTCCCCTATTACAATAGTGTTATTAGTTATTTGATTTTTTACATCTGTTAAGAGTTGACTTGTAAAGTTAGGTGTTCCATGGTTTGGTGCATAAATGTTTAGGATTGTTATCTCTTCCTCTTGCAGCTTTCACCTAACTAGTATGTAATGGCCTTCTTTATGTCTTTTGATTGTTTTTGGTTTGAAGTTTACATTGTTTGCAAACATAATAGCCACCCCTGCTTTTTTCTGGGGACCTGTTGCATGGAGAATTGTTTTCCAACCTTTAACTTTCAACTTGTGGATTTCCTTTTGAGTAAAATGTGTTTCCTGTATACAGCATATCGTTGGATTGTGTTCCTTAATCCAGTCCTCCAATCTTTTCCTTTTGACTTTTGAGTTGAGGCCATTTACATTAATGGTTATCTTGGTTATATGTTAGCTTATTCTAGTCATGTTATTTACTTGTTGTTTTCCTTCTTTTGCTGACTATTTACTTGCTTGTTCTGTTTAGGGAGTTATTTCTATTGTTGTTCTTGGAATTGTGGTCCCTTTTTTCTCTGTCTAGAATATCTTTTAGTGCTGTTTGCAATGCTGCTTTGGCACTCATGAAGTTCTTCAGTTGTTCTTTGTCGTGGAAATATTTTATTTCTCCATTGAATTTGCGGGATACTTTTGCAAGATACATCATTCTGGGTTGGAAGTTGTTTTGTCTCAGAATCTGTAATATCTCTCTCCAAGCTCTTCTTGATTTCATGGTTTCCGTTGAGAAGTCTGCTGTGATTCTGATGGGCTTTCCTTTATAGGTGATCTGTTTCATTTCTCTAGCAGCTTTTAATATTGTGTTCTTTTGCTGGATATCTGGGATCTTGACTATTATATGTCTGTGTGTGTTTTTCTTTGGGTTATGGATCGTTGGGGTTGTATATGCCTTGATTAAGTGAACTTCAGTATCTTTTACCTTGTTTGGGAAATTTTCTGCTATTATTTCAGCAAATATTCTTTTCATATCGTTTGTGTGGTCTGCTGCTGTTTCACTCACTCCTATTAGTCGAATATTGTTACGTTTTGCCTCATCTTGGAGCCGCTGGATTGACTTTTCTTGTGTCTTTGATGATATTATGAGATTCTTCCTTTCACGCTCATAAGCTGCCATGCTGTCTTCAAGTTCTGAAATTCTATCTTCTGTTTCATTTAAGCAGTTTTGCAAGCTTTCAGTGTAAGTTTTCACATCCTGGCATTCTCTTTGGACCTATTTCATTCTTTGTAATTCATTCCTAAATTGGTGTTGTAACGTTTCCATTTCTTTCCTATTTTCTTGTAGTCTTTTATCTATTTCTTCTCCATGTGTACGGAATATTTCTTCCATTATTGTTTTCAGCTCGTTTTTTGTCTGAGAGATCATTGCAGGTATGTGGCTTATTTCTGCTTTAAGCTCTTCTATGGCCTGTTGGAGTTGTTTCATTTCGGAAGCAATCGTTTCATAACTTACAGGTATGTGGCTTCTTGGTTCCCCTGTATCCTCGCATTCAAAACTTGTTCTGGGTGGGGTTGTGTTTTGAGACTGCGTATTGCTCCTGTTCTGGGTGGGGTTGTGTTTTGAGACTGCGTTTTGTTCCTCCGTTTTCCCATTTTTGGGTATCGGATTCAAAATGTGGAGCTATAAGTTCCCCAGGCAGTTCAGCAGGCAAAGGTCTGCTGCAGAGGCTGCTCCAATGATTCCTTCTCTTTGGGAGAATGTCCCTTAAGCTGTCTGCTGAGATTTCTGCTTCTACTCCCTACCCCGAGACCTGGCTGGGGCGCATAAACAGCTCGCTGCCCCAGGGACCTTGCAGGCAGGGGGCCACTCAGGTGTTCTTCCCTGGGTGGAGCCCCTCCCTCACTCACAAATCCCGTCGGGGCGCCCAGCCAGCTCTTCCGACCCGGGGATCCTGCAGTCAGTAAAGCTGTTCGGATGTCCCTCCCTGGGCGGAGCTTCTTTCCGACTCAAAAAATCCGGTCAGGGCGCCTAATCAACTCACCCTGGGATCGTGCAGGCAGATGTATCTGCTCAGGTGTATCTCCCTGGGTCCAGCTTCTTCCCGACTCAGAAATCCTGCTGCGTTGTTCACTCGGCTCACCCGTTCCGAGATCCGTGCCGGCAGGAGATCCTGGTGCTGTCTGGCGCTTCTCCGCCGCCTCGGGTTACTCGCAGGAGCCCCCGACTGCAGCTGCCATAGTTCCCGCGGCGCCGGCTGCGGGGCCGGGGCTCTGAGCGGGATCCCAGACCGCTCCCCAGATTGGTGCAGTCTGCCTGAGGAGCGCGTTCTCCGAGTTTGCTCTGCTCCGCTGCCTCCAACAATTCCTGGTTACAGCCGCCTCCGAGCCGATCGGGTTCAGGAGCTGGGAGAGTCCGTCCTGCCGCAGTTGCTCTCGGGTCCACACAGATACATCCGAGCTGTGGCCCAAGTGCAGCGCCGATTGTCTCGGGCGCCCAGCTCTCAGGACCCGCCCACTTCTCCCTGGGGCTTATCCAGCCGACCCTTTAATGCTCAGGCGGCAGAGAGCAACACAATCAGATGGAATTTCACATCCGCGGACCCGGCACCCGCGCGCAAGGGATCGGTCTCTGGGAGAGTTTCCCTCTGCCGCTCACCTCGTCGCCATCTTCCCAGAAGTCTTATAGTGCCTTTTAGATGGAGCAGAATAATACCACTTAGAGCATATTAACATTTTGTTTAGCTAGTATTAGTTATATTACTTAGCCAATGGTGTTTTCCCCAAATAAATATAATTAGAGTTAGAAATGGATTATGTACAGGGTTCCCATTAAAGAAATCATTTTCACTGTGGGAAAACTTGTTATGAACATTTAAGTGGCTACAGATTTATGCAATTGGACTAATTAATGTTTAATAGCATAAAGCTATTTTGGAATTTTTAAGAGGATTGTTTAGAAGTACTGTATTTATATAAAAGCAAGTGAAATGGCACTTGTTTCAGCACAATGGCCAGCACCCTGTTTCTTTGTTCACTGTTGATGGACAGGTGGATTGTGGCCACTTCTTTGCTTTTATGACTAATGTTACTACTATGAACACTGATACTTAAGTTTTTGTGTGACAATGTTTTCAGTTCTCATGCAGGTATCTAGGAGTACTGATGCTATATTGTGTGGTGTGTTTATGTTTTACATTTGAAAAAACAGCCAAACTATTTTCCAGAGTAGCTATACGTTTTACATTCCTATAGGAATGTGTTCTAGTTCTCCCTCAGCCTCACGTCATCACTGACTGGCTCTCTCTTTGGCTCTGTCCCTCAAGTTCCTACAAAGCCGCGCTCACACAGAGCCAGGTCCTTGTCGTCTTGCTATTCATATGCCAAATAGCCAGGCGCAGTAACCACCAGTTGGCGTGGCGATTGGCCATTCCTATGCCTGTTTTGGTGAAATGACTATTCAGATATTTTGCCCAATTTTTAAACTGGATCATTTGCGTTGTTAATAAACTGAAAGAGTTTTTTGGTTTTTGGTCTGTTTTTTTCAAATATTCTGGATATAAGTCTTCTATCAGATTTGTGATTTGAAAATGTTTTTCTCTTAATGTCTGACTTGAGTTTTTATTTTCTTAATGACAGCTTTGGAAGTACAAGAGTGTTTAATGTTGCTAAAGTTCTATTTATTAATATTTTACTTTCATTGCTTGCTTGTTTTTTTGATGTCCTATCTAAGAAATCTGTGCCTACCCCAATGTTGTGGTTTACTTCTGTGCTTTTTACCTAGTTTTTTAGTTTTTTGTTCACACATTTATTGATAAATGAGTAATAATAAAAAGACCGTTTTGTATGAAATAAGGTAGACTTGACATGCAAAAAGATGAATTTAAACATTACATTATACCATACACAAAAATTAATGTAAGAGAGTCACATTTGTTTTGTTTCTTTTTATGTCTCATGTTAACTTGTTCTTAAATGATTTAAAATCTGGGATACTTTATTTCTTAATCATAAAAAAACTAGATGTGAACCATCTGTGGTAAAATGTTATCCATTAACGTTATTAACATATACCCAAATATATGTGATAACTTTATACTTTCTGCTTTTTTAAATATGAAAGTAATTTAATCAACAAGGTGTTAATATAGGTTGAAAGCAGAGTTCTGCCTTTTTGTGTGATGAATCCCCCTGGTCTGAAGTAAATATTTTTAAGTTCATACATATCCTTCTGCATTTTCTGGAGTATAGACAGCTTTTATGTATGGCTTTCCTCTGGCTGCTGTGGAGGATTATTATCTTGTTTTTTAAACTAAAGTGAATCTGTACTCACTTTCATTTTGCAGCTTGCTTTTTAGACTGTTTTGTTGCATGGAATCTGCCCTTGTCATTTATTATATGTCGACCACTTATGTAATGACCGCATTGGGTGTGTGTACCATGATTTGTTTATCTTCTCCTTTGCATTTGAACACTTAGATCATGTCCAGCTTCTTCTTTGAGTATTTAATGCTTGCATGTTCATGTATCAGCACTGTTGTTGCCCTGGTGTTGCTGGTGGAGGCAGGTCCTTGAGATAGGGGTCCCTGAGATGGGGGTCTCCGTGTAGTTTCTCTGTTCTGCTATGTAAATGTGCATTTTGTCTGTTACTGTCTCATGCAAGCACTTTCCTGAAAGACACTTCCTATTTCTTTTTTCTTGTTTATTTTAAAAGTAAAAGAACAAAAACACTAACAAACATACACACAGTAGCACAAGAACAGTACAAAAACCGAACTACAGATAAGGTGGCAGGTTATCAACAATGGTTGTTGTATTACACATTGGTAGCTTCAAAGTGTATACTCAGGACAATACAAATAGACATACAAGATTTACCATCGATTGTTTCCCACATCAAAATGACATGAGGCAATAGTGCAACCATGTCAGACATCCCGCACATGCATACATACCTACTCAGCTAACCCCCTCTTACTTCTCTCCTTCCCTTCATCCCGAATGCTCTTTACCCTTGAGCAGTCTCCCTTCATACCTCCCAATCTATATTCTCACCTCCAGGTTCCTACACTAATGATACTATACACTGTTTGCACATGCACATCTGGTTTACCTCACTTATGAGTATGGTCTCTAATTGTGACCATTTCCCTATAAAAGCTTCTAGATTGTCTTTCTTTACAGCTGAATAATATTCCATTGTGTAGAAATGCTACAGTTTTTTAATCCAGTCCTCTGTGGGTAGAAATTTGGGTTGTTTCCATGATTTAGCTATTACAAATTCTGCTGCTATAAACATGGGTGCACATACATCACAGTGATACGCTGTTTTCAGATCTTCTGGGAAAATCCTCAGAAGGGGGATAGCTGGGTTGAGTGGGATCTGGGATCTCTAGACCTAGTTTGCTGAGTAATCTCCAAACCGATCTCCACAGTGGTTTCACCAGTCTGCATTCCCACCGGCAGTGTAATAGAGACCCTATTTCTCCACAGCCTTACCAGCATTTTTTTTTTTTTTTTTTTTTCCGGGACCGGGGATCGAACTCAGGGCCCTAGTGCTCAGCGGCAAGCACTTAGCCCACTGAGCTGTACCTCCAGCCCCTTACCAGCATTTGTTATTGGGAGATTTCTTGATGCTGGCCAATCTTACTGGGGTGAGATGAAATCTCAATGTTGTTTTTATTTGCATTTCTCGAATGACTAAAGATGTAGAACATTTTCTCACATTTATTTGCCATTTGTATTTCTTTTCTGAGAAGTGTGTATTCATCTCAGATGCCCATTTCTGGATTAGGTCTTTGAATGTGGACAGGGTCATGTTTTTTAATTCTTTGTATGTTCTAGATAGAAGGCCTTTGTCCGAGGGACAGCCAGTTAGGATTTTTTCCCCTTTTGTGGGTTTTCTTTTTACTCTGCTAGTGATTTCTTTAGATGTGCAAAAACGATTCAGTAAGTTGAGGTCCCAGTTATTGATTCTTCGAAGTGTTTCCCTTGTAGTTTGATTTTTGTTCATGAACTCTCTGCCTACTCCTATGTCTTCAAGATTTTTACCTACTTTCTCTTCCAATAGGTTTAGTGTTTCTGTTTTTTATTGAGATCTGTGATCCATTTTGACTTGAGCTTGGTGCATGGTGATAGACTGGGGTCTATTTTCAGTCTTCGGCAAGTGGCAAGCCAATTTTTCCAGCACCATTTATTGAAGGGACTATCTTTCTTCCAGTGAGCTTGTTTGGCCCTTTGTCAAATATTAGGTGGCGGAGTGTGTTTGTGGTTGTGGCTGTATCTTCCAGTCTGTTCCATTGATCCTCTGGTCTGTTTTTGAGCCAGTACCAGGTTGATTTTATTACAGTAGCTTTGTAGTATAATTTCAGGTCAGGGACTGTGATTCCACCTGACTTGACCTTGTGGCCCAGAATTGCTTTTGCTATTTTGGGTCTCTTCTGGGGTTCCAGATGAACTTACGGCATGTTTTCTCTAGATCTCTGAGGTATGTTGAATCTGTACAACAATTTTAGTAGTATGGCCATTTTCACAATGTTGGTTCTTCCTAACCAAGAGCAAGGAATGTTTTTCCATTTATTGAAGTCCTCTTTGATCTCTTTTTTCAGAGTACTGCAGTTTTCATTAAATAGATCTTTTACTTCTTTCGTTAGATTGATTCGTACATATTTCATTTTCTTGGATGCTATTGTAAAAGGTATGGTTTCCTTAATTTCTCTCTCAGTCTGTTTTGTTATTTGTGTATAGGAATGCTATTGCTTTTTGGGTGTTGACTTTGTATCCAGCTACTCTGCTGAATTTGTCAGTTAATTGAAGGAGTCTTCCTATGGAGTTTTTGGGGTCTTCCATGTAAAGTATCATGTCATCTGCAAATAGTGATAGTTTTACTTCTTCCTTTCCTATCCCTCTTCCTTTTATTTCTCTCTTTTGTCTAATTGCTCTGGCTAATGCCTCTAGAACTATGTTGAATAGTAGTGGTGACAGTGGACATCCTTGTCTTGTTCCTGTCTTTAAAGTGAAAGCTTTCAGTTTTTGTCCATTTAGTACGATGTTGGCTATTCGTTTATCATAGATGGCTTTGATTAAATTGAGGTAGAGGCCATCTATTCCTATTTTTTCTAGGGTTGTTAACATTAATGCATGTTCGACTTTATCGAAAGCTTTTTCTGCATCTATTGAGATGATCATGTGGTTTTTGTCTTTGGCTTTATTGATATGGTATATTGCATTAATTGATTTGTAAATATTGAACCATCCCTTCATTCCTGGAATAAATCCAGCCTGGTCATGGTATATAACTTTCCTTATGATTTACTGCATTCTATTTGCTAGTATTTTATTGAGTATCTTTGCATCTGTGTTCATTAGGGAGATTGGCCTATAGTTCTCTTTCTTGGTTGGGTCTTTCTCTGGTTTTGGTATTAGAATGATACTTGTCTGCAGCAATGAGTTAGGGAGAATTGCTTCATTTTCAATTTCATTGAAGAGTTTGAGCAGTGTTGGCATGAAATATTCGCTGAATGTCTTATAAAATTCGGCCGTTAATCCATCAGGGCCTGGGCTTTTCTTTGTTGGTAAGTTTTTAACAACATTTTTCATCTCATTAATGGATATTGGGTTGTTCAGGGTTTTTATGTCTTCCTGGTTCAACTTTGGTAATTTGCACATATGTACAAATTTTTCGATTTCTTCTGTGTTTTCTATCCTGTTAGAGTAAAGATTCTCAAAGTAGGTATTAATGATCTTTTGAATTTCTGTAGGATCTGTAGTGACTTCATCCTTTTCATTCCTTATTGCATGAATTTGAGATCTTTCCCTTCTTTTTTTGATAAGGTTGGCTAGAGGTTTATCAATTTTATTTACTCTTTCAAAAAACCAACTCTTTGATTCACTGATTTTTTATAGAGTTTTCTTCGTCTCAATTGCATTAATTTCTGCCCTAAGCTTTATAATCTCCTCCCTTCTTTAGGCTTTGGGCTTGAATTGTTCTTCTTTTTCTAAAAGTTTGAGGTGTAACATTAGGCTATTTATTTGTTCTTTTTCTGTTTTCTTTAAGTGTGAGTTTGTCGCTATAAATTTCCCTCTGAGAACTGCTTTCATTGCATCCCAGAGATTCCTGTAAGTTGTATTTGTATTTTCATTTGTTTGTAGGTATTTTCCAATCTCTTCTCTAATTTCGTCTGTGACCCACTGGTTATTCAGGAGGTTGCTGTTTAATTTCCAAGTGTTTATAAAGTTTTTGGAATTCACTTTGTCATTAATTTCCAATTTCACTGCACTGTGGTCAGATAATATGCATGGGATAATTTCACTCCTTTTGCATGTAGGTAGCTATGCTCTATGGGCTAGAATGTGGTCTATTTTAGAGAAAGTCCCATTTGCAGCTGAGAAAAATGTGTATTCTGGTTTTGTGGGGTGGAACACTCTGTAAGCATCTACTAAGTCCATTTGTTCACACATTTGGTTTAGGTCTGTTACATCTTTGCTGAGTTTTACTCTAGTTGACCTGTCTCTTTGCATCAAAGGGGTATTTAGGTCCCCTATTACAATAGTGTTATTGTTTATTAGGTTTTTTATGTCCATTAAGATTTGCCTTACATAGTTTGGTGCTCCCGTATTTGGTGCATACATGTTTAAGATTGTTATCTCTTCCTCTAGCAGTTTTCCCCTAACTAGTATATAGTGGCATTTTTTTTCTCTTTTGGTTGTTACCAGTTTGAAGTTTGCATTGTTTGCAAACATAACATCTACCCATGCTTTTTTTTGGGAACCTGTTGCATGGAGGATTGTTTTCCATCCTTTGACTTTCAGTCTGTGGATTTCCTTTTGAGTAAAGTGTGTTTTCTGTATACAGCATATTGTGGGATTCTGTCCCTTAATCCACTCTGCCTGTCTGTTTCTTTTGCCTGGTGAATTGAGGCCACTTACATTGGTGGTTATAACTGTTATACGTTGGCTTATTTTTGTCATGCTGTTTACTTGATGTTGCTTTCCTACTTTTGCTGTTTAATTTCTTGTTCTGCTTAAGGTTTCTTTTCTATTGTTCTTGGGATTGTGGTCACTTTTTTCTCTGTCTAGAATATCTTTCAGTACTTTTTGTAATGTTGGTTTGGCACTGATGAAGTTCTTCAGCTGGTCTTTGTTGTGGAAATATTTTATTTCTCCATTGAATTTGAGGGATAGTTTTGCAGGATACATCAGTCTGGGTTGGAAGCTGTTTTGTCTGAGAATCTGTAATATCTTGCGCGAAGCTCTTCTTGATTTCATGGTTTCTGTTGAGAAGTCTGCTGTGATTCAGATGGGCTTTCCTTTATAGGTGATCTGTTTCTTTTCTCTAGCAGCTTTTAATATTGTGTTCTTCTGCTGCATGTCTGAGATCTTGACTATTATATGCCTGGGGTGGTTTTATTTGGGTTGTGGCTCATTGGAGTTCTGTGTGCTTCATTTACCTGCACATCAGTTTCTTTTACCATTCTCGGGAAATTTTCTGCTGTTATTTCTCCAAATATTCTTTTTATGTCATTTGTGTTGCCTCCTGCTGTTTCACTGATTCCTATTACTCGCACATTATTTCTCTTTGCTTCATCTTGCAGCTGTTGGATTGATTTCTCCTGGTTCCTTGTTGACTTTAAGAGATCCTTCCTTTCATGAAGGTCACTGTCAGGCTATCTTCAAGATCTGAAATTCTATCTTTGGATTCATTCAAGCAGTTTTGCAAGCTTTCAATGGCAGTTTTTATTTCCTGAAAGTCTCTTTGAGACTGTTTCATGTGTTCTAATTCATTCCTGAATTGCTCATTTAACATTTACATTTGTTACCTTTGATCTTCTAGTCTCTTATCTGTTTCTTCCCTGTATGTGGAAAGCATTTCTTCCATTATTATTTTCATTTCATTTTTTGCCTGAGAGATTATTTCAGATTTAATCTCTTCTATGGCTTGATGGAGTTGTTTTTTTACTTCAGATGTGATCATTTCAGAAATTTTAGGTATGTGGTTTCCTAGTTCTACTATGTCGTTGTGTTCTGTACTTGTTCTGGGTGGAGTTGTGTTCTGAGACTGCATTTTGCCCCTTTGTTTTGTCATTTTGAATGTCAGATGACTGGTGCTGTGCTACTGACTACCTAGGCAGCTCACTGAGGACTCTAGGGATCCTAGTTTACTTGGATGTTCAACTAAACCCAGGGTGGTAGCAGACTGTGGACCACTGGGCCAAGGGACCCCAGGCAATTGCTGGGGTGCTTGGCTCAAGACCACAGCTGCTATAATGGGATAGTGCTGAGCTTCAGTCTCAGAGTGTCCATTGTGTGGACAGGAAGAGTGTGGGTCTCAGCCTTGCAGACGGGAAGAGTGTGTGTCTCAGCCTATGGTGGTTAGGCAGTGGCTTATGTTTTGGGTTCCTCAGGTAGCTGGTCAGGAGGTAGCAGGGCTCTCCTTCCAACCCTGAGGACCCCAGAGCCTTAGGCTGATTCCACTCTGCAGGTCTCAACCCACAGCAGGGATGGGCCCTCCCATTTGGATTTCCTTTCTAACTCTAAGGTGTGGAGCTTACCAGAGGAGAAGGGCTGTGCTGCTCATGTGGTGTTACAGGTCTCTGGAGAAAGGTCTCAGTCGTAGAGCTGGGAGGCGGGCGGTGAAACGCCCACTGCCCAGGTGTCTGCACAAGTCCGCCTTTGTGTCTGGATAAAGGTCCCAGTTGCAAATTTGGGGTGCATGCAGGAAACGCTACGTGGCCCAGGTGTAGGCACAAGTCCACCTTTGTCTCTGGATGAAAGTCGCAGTCATACAGTCGGGCACAGGCAGGAAATGCCCCGCGGCCCAGGTGTTCACGCGAGTCTGCTTTTGTCTCTGGATGAAGGTTGCAGTCGCACAGTTGAGGCATAGGCAAGAAACGCTGCATGGCCCAGGTGTCTGCGTGAGTCCACCTTTGTCTCTGGATGAAGGTCCCAGTTGCACAGTCGGGGCATGGGCAGGAAATGCCGCACGGCCCAGGTGTCCTCGCGAGTCCGCCTTTGTCTCTTTGAGTGTCTGTCAAAGGACTGCTGGGAAGCCTGCTCTACTGTTGCTGTGAAGCTGGGCTCCTGCTTTGCTGGAGACTTCAGGAAGGTCTCGAAGGCTCTGCTGCTCTGGTAGAGTTTATTCACCTGGCTATAGTCTCACTGGAGAAGCTGCTCCTGCCAAGCTGGTCTGGCGCTGTATGGGAAGTGGCGCCATTGCTGGCGCAGTAGTGACGCCCCAGGCGGGGCAGAGCATGGTGTACCTCCGAGAAGCTGCTTCCTTAGCTTCGCCAAGAGAGCTGGTCTGGCGCTCTGTGGGAGGTCGTGCGGTCGCTGGCGCAGTAACGGCGCCCTGTGTGGGGCAGAGCACCGACACTTCCTATTTCTGACCTTGTCTGAAGAGCGTTCTCTGTGGGGGCTTTGATACATGGTCCTGATGTCACTTAGGGTGATGTGGTGTGGAAGAGATCAACTTGTTCACTGGCACACCTCGGTCCACACCACCCAAGCACGTGGAACTCTCTCCTGGGTCCGCACCTTCCAAGCATGTGGCGGCCCTCTCCCTCTACCTCCAGGCAGTGCATTAGGCTAGGGACGGTCTGCTGTGCAAAAGTCGAGTGCAGCGCACAGAAAGAACAGGGTTAGCAAATCTATCCCTTAGATCTCCATTCCTCACCTCCTCCTGCACCACAGTCAGAATTCCAGTGTTGTTTTCCACTTCTACCCTGCCTTTTTTTCATAGGACCTTGCATTTCTAATAATTTGTTTTGTGATATTTTCAAGTAGCTTTTAGCAATATGGAATAATGTTTTGCTTTTTATATGAGTTTACTGTTTAAATGCACTTGCAGAATACTTATCTGAAGATGATGTGTCCCCCTTGTCTTAGTTCACTGCAGGATGTGGTGCTGCCTTCATTTGTGGCAGAAGCAGTGTGACATTCCTCCCTCTGCAGACTCAGCGTGCACTGCTCCGAGGGCTGTTCCTGCACATCTGGCGTAACAGGGTTGCATCTTTTTTGTTCCTTCATCCCTCACCTGCTCTGCGAGAGGCCTCAGCTCCTCACCACTGTGTCACATCAGCTTAAATCTTTGCAGTGGTTGATCAGTAAGAATGTTGCTGTGAGCTGTGCCTGACACACAGAGCTGTCCTTGTTCTTGTGAGCCCATTTGGTGATGGTAGTTTTGTTGTAGGGTTTGTAAAATATTATTAGTGCTCAGTGAGTTAGTCCTTGAGTCATGTAGCACACTTGGCATTAATGAGATTTAATGTTAAATTTTACGCTGGGAATTGTTGATTTGGTTTTGGGGTTTAATCTATTCCTTCTATTACACACTCCAAATTAATTAGCCTTGTGCCATATGAATATAAAAAATGTCACTAGTAATCATTTTCAGAGTGAGTTTTGCCAAGCTTCTTTTTTCTCTCCTCATTATATGATGTTGAAAGAAAACTATTTTCCTCATTAGGACTCTGATCACACTATGATCTTGATGATGGCCCCTGAATCAAATGCTTATTCTGTGGTCTAAATGGGCCTCTTGTTTTACTTTCTCCTCTGTGATCTCCTTAGGGTACTCTCTCACAGAAAATCCTTTTATCATACACATTTCTGAGTTTGTGAATTTCACTTAACTTCTGAAACAGTCTTCTACATTTTATATGTCCTAAAGATCCTGTCTTGGGCCAGCCCAACCATATGAAGCGAAGTAAAGTGTAAGATCATTTTATTAAATAGAATAATGCTTTATGGCTCACATATTTAGGTATCTTTTAATTGGTTTGGTCTGTCTCTGAAATTATATTCTGTTTAAGTGCTGTATTTCTTACCATGTTTATATTTTTTATTCCATACTGGGATTACTTGATTATATAAAATCACTGAGTACATCCTCTCAATTAAGAAGGTTCTAAAGATGAACAGAAATTGAAAATATAGCATGAAAGCCTATTTGAGTAACATTTTCATATCTAGACACAACATACTAGGCTTTTGGAAATGTGCCTTCAGACATTCAAATGGCATAGTTAGGCCAGACTTCTTACACCTACCTACCTGTAGCTACCAAAAAATTACTATATGTATTATGAGAAACACATTAAAATTATATACATAATTTTATAAATGTATGGAAGAATGATAGTGGTCTTAAGATTCTACCTAGAGCAAAAACATTTCACATCAAGACAAACCTAGCAGAACGTTTTTGTAACCTTGGAGTAAGCCAAGATTTCACAAATAGCATACAAAAGGAACTATCACAAAGTTAAAAACTTGAATTAACTAATTTAAAATACCATTAAGAGGATGAAAAGGCAATCCCAAGAATAATAGAATATATTTAAAATTCATACATTGTGTTGGTTACTTTTCTCTTGCTGACACAAAATACCCAACACCTAAAATAAAGGTTTAATTAGCTCACAGTTTGTGGAGGTTTGAGGCTGTAGTTAGCTGGTTCCAAGGCAGGGTGGCATATGGCACAGGGGCACCAGCTTAAGGCAGCAGAAGATGGCAACAGCAAAAGGGGGAGGAGCAAGCCTCTTTTCCTCCCTTACATTGTAAGGGTGCTGTCCCACCCCACAGGGCTGGTGTAGCCCTCACACAGTCTCCATTCCCTCTTTATTTTATTTATCTATTTATTTATTTTAAAGAGAAAATAGCAGTAACAAAACACAAAATCAATAGGACTGATGCCGAATTTCAAAAAAGATAGGAAATTAACAATGGTTGTTGTATTACATATTGTTATCTTTAAGGTAGTTGCTCAGGTTACCAGTTATAGACTCCATGCCACCCTCTTGCACAGGCAAAGGATGTTTACAAAGGGTAGAATCCTGGCCCCCTGCTGAGTTGCTTAGTTAAACTCTAGACTTTTCAAGTTGACGCAATGTATCAACCATTATATACCTAACAGAGGATATGTGTCCAGGACACATCCAAAACTTGTGCACTTGAGTAACAAAGGTAGAAAACTAGAAAAATAGGCTAAAGGCTGCAACAAACAGTTTAACGAAGAACTCTCAGGGGGCCCAGAAGTATATGAAAAGGTGTCCAACTTCCTTTAATCACTGCAGAAGTGCAAATCAAAATCAGAGAAAGGTGTTACACACCTCCCAGAACTGCTTAAAGAAGGCGTGAAATACCGTGTGCTGCTGTGGATGGGAGCCACCAGGGTTCAGCGTTGCTGGTGAGAGCGGAAGTTGATACAGACACTTGAAGAAGCTCTCCAGCTCACTTTAGTGAGCATGACCAGATACTCGCCGTCTTCCTCAGCAGTGCCACTACTGGATATTTACCCAGAGATTCTCAAGCTGTTCACTGAAAGATACTGCCTGTATGTTCAGGGCAGCATTACTGGTATTTGCTCAAAGCTGAAGTCTACCCAAGTGCTTATCCACAGAAGAAAGGATAAATAAATCCTGATACATTCACAAGTCTAATAGGAGACAGCAGTGTATTGAAGAGTCTTCATCTGTCTCCAAAAATAGTAATGAATTTGTGTGGAGTGAGAAGTTAAATGCAAAAGTGTTCCTAATTCTGTTCTTGTGCAGTTCGAAAGCAAGCAAAATAGTCCATGCTGCCGCAAGCTAGAGTGGTGCTGGTCAGCAGTGGTGTGGCTGGAGTGAGCCCAAGTGCAGCTTCCAGAATTCTAGTGGTGGGCTGTTCTTGGCCCAAAGGCTGCTATTTGTGTCAAAAATTGATTAGTTATATGTACCCTCTGTGTGCACTCTTTGGAAAATGTCTTCTACTTCAGAAACAATGTTTTTGAAAAGATCTGGGGCAAGAGCCTGGAGTATAACTCAGCAGTAGAGTGCTTCCCCAGCATGTGTGAGACACTGTGGGGGTTAACAGAAAAGACCTGGAGCTGGGTGTGATATTGCACACCCTGGCCCTGGCTGTAGGAGAGGCTGAGGTGTGAGCCTGCCTCAAGCCTGGAAGTGCAAGACCAGCTGGACAACACAGTGAGACCACGTCTCAAAACACCAAAGAAAACAGATTCTATGTCTGGGTGAAAGAGGGACTCTGTGCTGACAATTACTGTCTTTACTCATGGGACTGCAAATAAATGTTATCCTTTCCCCTACTGTTTTGACCACTTAAGGCCTTCTTTTTGAGTTTTCATGAGTTTTATAACAGACAAATAAATGAATTTAAATGCACACATTGATTGTGCATGTGTGTGCATGCATGCACACGTGCTTGGCCCAGCACCCTGGAAGAGTGACTGCAGTACTCCACACTCCAGAACACACAGTATCATGGACCCATCCCTCTGCTTTTTGCTTGTAATCTTGTCAGGTCACTGCTTGTTTTGATCAATCAAGTTTGGTTGTAGGTTACAGAAAACTTTCTAGCTATTACAAAGAGAACATTTTCTGCTTTTAAATGGCAAATCAGGGGTTAGAAAATCAGTAGAAGGATGCAGCCTTCAGGAGTGTTAGCAACTTCTAAAGTGTAGAATAGGATTGTAGATTTGACTCTCACAGGTCACAGGCCGGATGGGATCTGGGAGTGAGCTTGGCTGTGGTACTGCCAAGATGAGCACTGGCAATGTACATGCAGCACCACGGGAACGCACACCGGAAATGGAACTGTATGTCCTGCCAGCAGGAGAACCAGGAAGGGCAGAGTTACAGCGCCCACTGCGGGATCCACAGGAGACCAGCTCGGGTGGGGATCCCCACAGCAGTCTCAGCTTCTACGGCACGAGCGAGCGCACAGGCGTGAGGAAAGCTGCAGTACCAAACTTGACCTGAAATCCCCAGGGTGCTGCCTGAACGCATTTCCTCAGACAGTTGTCCTCTGTGTAATTGCCCCTAATGCCAGCAATTTCACATTTTCCTTTTACTAATATGCCCTCCATTTTTCTAGGTTGTTATCATAGTTAAGTTCTTACCTGTAATATTGCATTTAGTTGATATAAACAAATAGATATAGATATATAGGTCAAAAGCTCATTGGAAACCTCACATGAGTTTTGGTCTTTGTTTTCATGTTAACAGCAGTCTAGAATAAGTATAGGCAGCTGCCAGCAGCTGGGCCTGGGTAAATCGTGAGCACTGTGTGGCTGACATGTTTTCCTTTAGAATAGGAATAACATGGAAATATATGTAAGAGTCATTAGATGAGAGATTCCTTTTCTGTTGCTATGAGTTCTCCAACTTTAAAAACTACAATGGCATTTGACAAACGTGCCCACAGGGCAGAAGTCTAGTGGTCTCTGCCCGGTCTCCCAGGCCAGAGCTCAGAAGCTAAAAAGGGAAGAGAACTGGTTCCCTCTGCAGCTGGAGACCCCATGGCTGTGGATTGATGTCCACATTACCATGCTCATGTCACCTGAGGTCTAATCAGGCCAGAAAGATGCTGTTTTAAATTTCTGTCTTCATGTGTGTTCTCTGTGCATTCTGAGCAGTCACATTGTTCCCCTCTGGTCTTTACCTACATTACACATTTTTGTTCTTACTTTTTTTCTTTGTAAACAAAGGCTGAGCTGGACAGTCCAGGCAGTGGCTCGGCTGACCTGTTGCGTTGGACCACCACCACCACCATGAAAGTCCTTTCCAACACCAGGATGACCACCAGGGCCATGCTGCAGGCCGTCAGTGACGGGCAGTGGTGGAAGAGGTCTCTGACTTACCTCCGCCCCCTCCAGGTGAGCCCAGTGTGTGGTTTTGCAAAGCCAGACCTCTGGCTTACATCAGTTCTTAGCGCTGCTGCACCTTTCATGAGTAAAATAATGTCTGGGGAAATCTAGGGCTCCCATGGGATAGGAGGGGAGTCATCTGTTTCACAGAGGTAAATGCACACCCATGGAGTGATTGCTAAGGGTGTTGGCACACATTTGAGTGAGGTGTGCTTCAGAGGTGAGACGTAAAATTGAGTGGGATAAAAAAGAAAATGCTTACTTGCTTTCACTGTACTTCTGGCTTGTGAGCCAACTGAGGAATCAGCTTGGGCAGTGTCTCAGACCCTGCTTCTGCTCTGGAAGGGGCGCCAGGACCAGCATGGAGCAGAGTTAGCTTGGAGGACATTTCAACCGTTGCTTTCCCTGCTATCTTCTCTGCATTCTCACACTGCAGTCCTTTAATCTCACATTAGAAAACTGTATGCCTTTTTATCAGCTTGTCCCAAACACTCATGGAGTTTCCCACCCATCCATCAGCACATAGTCTTCTTCTTTGGGTTAAGCACCATGCTGTACACTGGAATAGGATGGGTGACGCTTGCATTTCATCTCCCGGGTGTCACTTCCCTTTTTCACTGGTTGTCTTAGGTACTTTTGTTGCTGGGACAAACTATAATCTAAGTAGTCTAACTGTAAATCTAAATAGTCTAAATATAAGCTATAATTAGCTGGCTCCAAGGCAGGGTGACAGATGGCACAGGGGCAACAGTTCAAGGAGGCAGAAGACAGCAAGAGCAAAAGGGAGAGGAGCAAGCCTCTTTTCCTGCCTTACACTGCAGGCAGGCTACCACTGCCTAGGGTGAGTGTAGCACCCACACTATCTCGGTGCCCTCCTCTTTGTAAGGACGCCGGCCCTCTGCTGAGTTAAACTTCTAAATTGTCGAGTGGACACGGCGTATCAACCATTGCACTGGTCTCACAGAGGCAGCCCCGGTGAGGTGGTGAGGGCTGTGGGGATGACTGAGGTGAGGTAAGTGGGTCCAAGTGACCCTGGGGAAGGAAGTTGAGCAGGAGAAAAGTCAGGCTTCTCAGAAAAACGCCACTTTGGGCAGAAATGTGATCGAGTAGAAAAGTACAGAGCCTTCCAGGACACACACTTGAGGTCTTATAGAATATAAGGTGTTGTCCTGGTTACTTCTCTTCCATTGCTAAGGCAAAATACCCGATACCTAGAGTTAAAGGGGAAAAGATGTCTTTAGCTCACAGTGTGCAGAGATTTCAGTCCGTGGTCAGCTGGCTCCAAGATAGGGGTAGCATGGTGGAGGGGCATTGCAGGGAGAAGCAGTCTATGGCAAGCAGGCAGGCAAGAGCAAGCAAGGGGCAGCCACAGCTCTTTCTGTCCCTGCTGTCTTATCCAGGCTCCTCAGGGCAGGCAGTGCTCACATCCTTAATCCTAGCACCCTTGAGCCTAGTGCCGCACCATGAATCCATCCGAGCATCAAACACTCTAGATCCAGCCACCTCTGAAGAAGCCGTGTGACTACATGAAGCTTTGGGGGACTTCAAGACACAGCTAAGGCAGTAGTCAAGTGTGGTTTGAGCAGCGTAAGCCAGCGGGAGGAGGGCGGGGATGAGAACAGGAGGAGTGGAATCCCAGCCCTGAAAGTGCCACGTGGGCTCTGGTGTGACACAACTGGGCAGCTCTGGGGATGCAGGAGTGAGGCATGTGGTCAACAGAACCTGTAGCAAGGTCGTGTCAGCACTGTGCAGGGAGCTGCTGGCAGGAGTGAGGGGAGAAGCAGTCTCAGTCCTTGTGGGCCAGTGATGTGGCTGGAGAGGCTGTGAGCCACGAGCAGGAAGTGGGAGTGGGTTGTGTGCACCCCTGCTGATGTTCCACCTATGGGACACACAGGGAAGAGGAGGTTGAAGGGTGTGGGCCACAGAGCTGGAGTGGGCGCGGATTCCGTGGCCTGAGCTGCTGCATACTTGAATGTGGCGTTAATCTGTTATGTCTTATCCCTTCATACTTTACATTGGGTTATGGTTATGATCATTTTCGCTTTTTTCCTGTTGGACGTTTTTAAGGGTTTCAGTCTTAGGTAAAATTTTAACACTGTACCTGTCTCTATTACTTTCTCATTGCTGGGACAAAATACCCAACACCTATGAGCTGAAGGAGGAAAGGTTTATTTGGACGCAGGGTTCTTAGTGGGTTCAGTCCATAGTTGGCGTGCCAGATGGACGCTGCAGAGAGGAGACCACTCAGGACATGGCAGGCAGGAGGAAGGCCCAAGGGAGGAGGAAGGGTGTACGTGCATACATACATGCACGTAAGCATGCATATCTACCTGCTTGTACATAGTTTTTTCTAGGCCATACCCACAGGGACCCACCTCTTCCCATTAGACCCCACCTCCCAACACACCCAGCTGTGACCCCTCAGTGAACTGATCTAGTGCCACATGCCCAGGACCAGTGTCGCTCCCCCATGATCCAGTCTCCCCAAAGCCCACCTGTGAGCACCTGAGGCTCTGGGAGGTAGGTGTGGATATGAGCCCCAACACTAAGCTAGTGTTTCTTAGAAGCAGCTGTCATTGTCAGCAGTAACAGCACAGCTTTGCTGTTTCCCTCGTCGGGCTTGGCAGAAGGTTGGCACAGTCACCTGGTGGGGTGTTTCTTACTTGGTTCTTCAAGTGAGGAACCCACAAGTCCACCTGAGGTGAGTACAGTGACCGTATGAACTCTCCTGGGAGCCTGCAGGGTCATTCTCAGAGATGCTGAGAGTAAGTCTTCCAGTTGTTGCACAGGTGAGGGGAAAGAGAAGCAGCATCACTTTCATCTTGCTGGAATCAGATCAGGCCAGGTTTAAGCAACCAACAGCCCAAGAGGGGCTGGGCAGGGTGGATCCCTTGTGTAGCCTTCCTGGCTAGACACCCCCGGGGCCCAGGATGCAGGTGGGATGACGAGGGTGGAGTGGAGAGTTAAGGCTGATTAACACCTCAAAGCCGGAAGTGTTACTCTGCCTCCTGGATTTTCCTGCGGACACAAAACAATGTCTGTGACAAGGACTCAGTATGTGATGCTGACTGCTGGATGCTTCTGACTGACTGAGGTCAGAGGGACCGGAAAGTAAGAGGTGCTGGTGGCAGTGCTGATGGGCCGGTCTTCAGATGCGGCTGTCACACCTGGGTCCCCACATGCGGCTGTCACACCTGGGTCCCCACTGAGGATCTGTGCCCCATGTCCCGTCCAGCCTCAGAAGCACCTCAGGTTTCTCCTGAAATCCGCCTTCCCTCCCTGCCCTGTGCCCTTTTCAGTCACTGTTCTTCACTTTGTTTTGTTTAGGGGCAAGAATTCAGTGGCTTTCATCGGGCTGGAACCGTAGCCAGTGAAGGTCTAGAAAGGCAAGGATGTCATCCTTTTTATGAGTCAGTCATCTCGAATCCCTCTGTCACCCAGGTAAGGGCAGTGTCCCTAAAAGACAGGCTTAACTGTTGTCTACTTGCGGACATGTAAAGGCGCTCAGATTCCCCTGCAAATGTACTTCCTAGGCTTGGTTCTTGCTCATGGCATTCGTCTGTTGTGTGTGCGTGTGGTTTCATACTCATGACAACATGTTCTGAGGTGAAAATCACTGAAATGCTGGGTAAAATGGTATGTGTTAGGAGAAGTTATTGTTCAAGGTGCCAGAAGCCGTAGCATCCTACAATTGTTTTCTAAGAATGTGCTCTTAAAAAAGACACCTGTTAAAGGTGGACATTACTTTTGTCCAGCTTGATATGACCTTCGACTCTGGTCAGTGGGCCCCTGTGGAGAGCTTTGCAGAGGTGCTGCTGAGGACTGGGAAACTGGCAGAGGCCGAGACAGATGGGAATGAAGAGTTTCCCACCACGGAAGGTAAGCAGGCAGCTCCCGATCCTGACTCCTCCCTGGCGTGGTGGTGCTGGAGGATGATGGGCGTGTGTGGATGGATGGGCGAGCAAACAGTGATGCAGTTTCCAGTATTTTCCAGATGTCTGACCTGACACTACCATTCATCCCTGTGTTCACTGAGAGCATTTATTGAGAATCCGTTGTTTTCCGGATGCCTAAAGTGAGGATTTAAAAGAATGCATGAGATATAATTCTTAGCTTTAAAGGACTAATTATATAAAGCATTTCCCCCAGCAAATGGTGTCACGTGCTCAGTGCCTATTTATTTCTTTCATATTTTTATACTTAATCAATTACAAATCTGTATCTGATTTTAAGAATTTTCTTTTTTGTTGTTAGGTTTTTGGAGAGGGTCTTTCTCTGTGGTGCAGGCTGGTCTTGAACTCACTATGTAGCCCTGTTGGCCTTGAACTCACAGCCATCCTCCTGCTTCGGCTTCTGAGGGCTGGGGTTATAGGCATGTACCACCACACCCAGCCAGTTATGAGAATTTTCTGTGTGGCATAGCTGTCAATGTAGAGTCACTGGAAAAGAAGGAAATACATGTGAGTTTACCCGAGCTGGCCTGCTGCCCAGACTCTTGTCAGCGCCTGTGTGCCTCGGCAGGCTCCGTGGTAGATGCCCTGACTTTATTCTGTCCTTGCGCTCTTTCTCCTTGCTGCCATCCTAGTGAGTACCTCGTGGTGCCGCAGCCCTGAGGTCTGTATTCTGGGCCTTCGGTGAGGAGGAAGGGGTGCGGTCTCCCTGGAAGTCCTGTCTGTGATGCCCGTTCATGTATTCCTGTCCCTTCTCACTGCCAGTGCGCCAGAGCAGTGCCAGCCATGCTGCCCAAGCAGCTGCCATGTGTGTTGAAGGCAGACAAATGTATATGGGCAAGAGAACTGCCATTTTACCCCAAAAGTGATGCTATGAACTTTTTTAGATAATTATTTTCTTTAATCAGTATTTACATTCAGGAAGAGGAGAGGTAAGTGCTACTTCCTCACTCACTATTTGGGTCCCTAGAATACTGGACGTTTTTACCAAGTGTACCATTTGTCGTTGATTCTCAGGTGTGTGTTTTCCTACTTAACCATCTTCAGTCTTGCAGTTTGGAGTGTGTTTGTTATTTCTCCAGCAGGCCATTGTATAGTTCCCAGTGGGTTTTATAGTTGATGTTGCCTCAGTATGAAGATTGTAGTAACATTACTCCTCCTTCATGAATTATTCTTCATTGCTTCTTGCTTTTCTTTTTATTGCCCTGGCCAGTCCCCTGACCCCAGGGTGCAATGCCAGTCACAGTGAGTTGGCAGTGTGATGATCGGTGTCCACACACCCGGGGTGTTTTCATTTCTTGTATCTCTTGCTGGTTATGTGTGTGAGTTTGAGGTTTCACACAAGGTAAACCAAAAAGCAAACAAAGGTGGAGCCAAGTGACATGAGGTCTGAGAGATGGGCCCCTGTGTGCTGGCTGTGGTGTGCTGAGGCGTTACTGTTTGCAGGGTGGTGGAGGGTACTTAGGCAAGAGGCCTGGCCTTGTGGGTGCTTCGGCCAGGACCTGGGGGACTGTGGGGCAGTTGCTTAGACAGCAGGCTGTGCTCAAGGGAGGTTGCTGGCTTGCTCTGGGAAACAGCTAGACACAGGGTGTCAAAGTGTCAGAAAATAAAAATGAAGCTGTGTGGCTGTTCCTGATTTGGAACAGATTCCCCATGTCCAAGTGATGGCTCTCACTGCCTGGTGAGAGTAACGCCTTGTAGACTCCCCAGTGACAAGTTTCCTCATGCCTGAACTCAAGGAAGTCACCGGTGTGCTTCCTCCACTCTCTAGGGCTTGGTATGAGCTTTGCATTTAATGGCATGTATTCAGAAATGCTAGTGACTACTCTGTAATGTATATGATCCAGTATGACTGTTGTAAAAAATGTGCCTGTCAGAATTCAGTGACAGATGGGATCGGGGAGATGTTCCCGGGTGGTGTCTCTTCTCTGTGTTGTCATTGCTCTTTTGGTTGGCTTTGTTTTGTGTCAGGTTGTTACTGTGTGGTGTTCGTTTTAGGTCTGTAGCAAACTTTTGAGAATATCTTTGATGGTAGCACACTGTCATCCCTTGAAGGTGCCTTGATTTTTGGAAACAGCCAGATGAACGATAGATAAGGGGAAGATTAAGTTGATGTTACGACAAAGGAGGTGGGACCAGAGATTGTTAGTGATGAGACTTCCATTTGAGGGTGGGCCTGTGCCTGCCTTGTCCACAGCTATACACAGGAAAGTCCTGAAACAGCCTGGCAATTCACGGCTCCTGAGGGATTTCTCCAGGAGAGAGCAATAATTCTGATGAGTGGCTTCAGATGCTTGTTTGAAAACTGGCCTTCTTAGTGCATAATGAAGGGAAATACATGAAGAAAATTAAGATGGTTGTAAAAAATAGCTAGGCAAGGTTGCAGTTGAAAGTCATGATATAAAGACCAACAGAGAAATTGGATGGAGGAGTTATCCGTAGGTGAAATAGCTGGGTTTTGCTCTCACACTCGGGACTAGAAGGACTGCTAGACACACATCTGATGGTAGAATCCGAACACCAAGGGGTAGCTGTGGAGTGTATGTGCAGCAGCAGCATTTGTATGGTATATAATTCTACTGTAACTCCTACCCAAGTGGCCCAGGACATCTAGCAGACTATGTTTGTAGAGTTTTTCTTGCTTTATCTTCTGGTATCCAAATTCATAGTTTAACCCCTCCCTCCTTCAGTTTTCAATAGTCTTCTAGGGTATATTCACCAATCTTATACTACTTTGTTCCCGTAATTGCTTATACAAAATTGTTTTGGGGCCTTTGTGTTGTATTTTCAAATAATCTATTTGGAGATTTTCTCTTGTCCTAACTTATTCATTCCTGAAGGGCAGGGACTCTGATTCTTACCTTACAGTAATGTCTAGTTCAGAGAAGGTTTTTTTCATTGATCTTGAATGAATTAGGAAATGGGCTTTGAAATGAGTGGCTTTGATTAGAAAATGTCTCATGAGCTATACAGGTTCTTAAGAGACCTGATTGGCCATCCATTTGGTTCACACAGTTTGGAGAACACACAGGAAATGGGCATTTAGGGAGGCACAGAGACGCTTATGTCTTACCCAGTGAATTATGGGCAACCTTGAGTTGAGACAAAATACCTGACAGCCAGAGTTAAAGAGGAAAGGTTTATGTAGCTCAAACTTTCTAGAGGTTTCAATTCATGATTGGCTGGCTCCAAGGTAGGGTGGCACAGGCATCAAAGAGGAGAAGCAGTTCATGGCAGGGCAAAAGGTAGCAAAGCAAGCAGGGCTGACGACAGCTGTTTCTGTCCCTTCTGTCTTATCCAGGCTGCTCAGTGTGAGCAGCACATACACCATTAAGCCTAGTGCCCTTGATCCTATCATTGCACCATGAGTCAATCCCAGTATCACATACTCTAGACCCAGCCACCTCTGAAAAAGCCCCACCGATGACTGCCTGAGGCTTTGGGGAGACATGGTGACTGTCTTGGTTACTTTTCTCTAGTTGCTTAGTTAAAATACCCAATTCCCAAAATTGAAGGAAAGGTTTATTTAGCTCACAGTCCGTGGAAGTTTCAGTCCATAATCAGCTGGACCCAAGGTAGGGTGGTGTGGCAGAGGAGAAACCGTTCATGGTAGCAGAAGACAGCAAAAGCAACAAAAGCAAAAGGTAGGAGAGGAAAAAGCAAGCCTCTTTCCCTCCCTTAATTTGTGTGCAGGCTCCCAGCTCAAGGGCAGGTGTGGCACTCACACCCATAATCCCAGCATTGGACCATGAGTCAAATCACAAAGTCTAGAACTCACCCTCATGACTGCTTGAGGCTTTGGGGGGACATCCAGACACAAACCATAACAGAGACACAAGCCATAACACACCGTCTCTATGGAGTGGTATTCCCATAGCACACATACCACAGCAGGCTGTTTATATCATTAAAATCTCTAAAAGATTTGCCATCACTGGCATAGATATTGGCTATACTTGGATTATTATGCAAGTGACTTAAATACTCATCCATCTAATGGAAATCTGGGAAAACTCATGTGTACATATTTCCAAAGTCAGGTATCATTTACTTTGGGTGATTTATGTACCACTCTCCTTCGATGCAGATCATGGGAGTCTATGTTTTAAAAATAAAGTTTCTATTATGATTCCACCTGAGCACCTGGTATTTTTCTCTAAGGCACTAAGTGAATAGAATGTTTGCTTCTTAACACAAACCGCATATGCACACAGAACTTATTGGCAATGTGCTCTCTTTTATTAAAGCCATGACATTGGTAGGTTTTTGCACATATAAAAATTTGTAGAAAAGTTGTTAAGAGATAGGATAGTTGAAGACATGAGCAGATTTAGAAGCGTGATTTTCTTGTTGTGGGGTGTGATGAAGAGGGTTGTTCTCAGAGAACAAATTCATGTTATCGGTGTAATAATCAAGAGATTCATCCTGCCTTTGCACACATAGGGCTGTGTTATGGCTCAGAGTTTAGGACTCTTTAGTACTTACGTGAGTACCTTTCACATAGGCTGTCACCATAGGCAGAATTTATAGCTTGGCCTGAGCCCCTTCATCCAGAAGACCTAGATCCCAGGGCCATCTCCTTGAGCACCTTCTCCTGTGTGACAGCTGCCCCAGCAGGTTTCCTGCTGTCGGGCAGGGTTGCTATTTAATGCAGTTTATGGGACCTCTGTTTAGATGGTGCCAAGTAGATTTCCATGAATGATCTTAAAAGAGTCCTCCTGCAGTAATTATCTGTTGAAATTACATAGTGCTGAAAACATGATGATCAATATGAATGTCATAGGAGCCCACAGAGAATGACGGCCCTTACTGGTGAATGTCCTAGGGTCTCACACAGAATGACAGTGCTTTCTGTGAATGTCCTAGGATCCAACACAGAACGACAGTGCTCACCGTGAATGTCCTGGGGTCCCACACAGAACAATGATGCTGACTGTGAATGTCCTAGGCTCTCACACAGGATGATGACGCTGACTGTCAATGTCCTAGGATCCCACATAGGACGAAAGCGCTCACTGTGAATGTCCTAGGGTCCCACATAGAATGGTGATGCTGACTCTGAATGACGTAGCAACTCACCCGCAATAACACTTTCCTCCTTGCATTAGTTCTGTTGCAGCTGGCTAGCGATGCTTTGCCCCATGACGTGACCTTGGCCCTTGCTTACCTCCTCGCCTTACCACAGGTAAGTTGTTCCTTGTGAATGAAGAGTTTTAAATAAACCAAGGGGCCTGTTCTGGGGACCTTTATCAGTGGGTTGTTTCTCGTGGGCATCATCTCCTGCCAATGTTCATAAGAGCTGAAGGGACCCTGTCTTGTCCACAGAGGGAAACCTACAGCCTTGGCACAAAGCCTATTTAAATCCACGTTTCCCACAGAGCACCTGCCTGACAGTGTCTTCTGAATTTTCACACCATCCTGTTGAAGTGCAGCTTGACCTTGGGTGTTGTGATGGAAACTTATATCAAATTCCTGGGGTAATGATGAGAGAAGGAAAGGCTTGTAGTCGCCTGCTCACTTCTTTCCCCCTGCAGTGATGACATCTGCTTCTTCCTAGGTGTTAGATGCGAACTGGTGCTTCGAGAAGCAGTCACACTCAGTGCTGTCCCTCCAGCTGGCAGCGTACTACTACAGCCTCCAAATCTATGCCCACCTCACACCATGCTTCAGTGACAAGTGCCACCCTCTATACAGAGTAAGTCCCTTGAAGACCATAAATTTAAGCCGTCCTGTCCCTGGGGGAGCCGAGCTCTCCCAGCAGAAGCACACAGTTCCTCTTCATGGCCAGGCACAACCTGTATGGCTTGGGACACCATTGCTTGTCTGCCTGTTGTAAGAACAGAGCTTCTCACATTTATTGTGACTGTGATTCTTTCCCTGACTTTTCTTGCGTTTGCTTTCTTGTGCCGAATTCTTAGGAAAGGTTAAGATAGTACAAGAGGTTAAGTGGAGGACTGGTGTTTCAATTTGTTATCCAAAAAGAAGATGGTTGTCCTCACTCCAGTATGAAAGCGATGTACACATGGAATATTGGAGCATAGTATTCCTGCTGCCTGACAGTTCCACAGCTTTCATGCACCTGTCCTTATTGTTAGCTTCTGAGTGGAAACACCTGAGCGCGGGAAGTACTTTGGGTCCCAGCCTGTGGGCTGCTCTGAGTTCCACATCCAGAAAGGTCAGACACTGCGCTGGGCCTGGAGAGCTGAAGGAGAGACCACCAGCTCCAGATCCCGCACTGGGCCTACAGGGAGGGAAGCCGGACTTGCTTGGGCCCTGCCACCCTCACACCAGTCGTGAACATAGCATACAAAAGTGTCCCCCAGGCTAGGCATGGTAACGCATATCTGTCATCCCATCCATGTTGGAGGCTGAGACAGGAAGATCATAAATTCAAGCCAGCTTGGACAATTTAATGATTTAGTGAGACCCTGTCTCAAAATAGAAAATAAAAAAAGAGCTGGGAACGCAGCTCAGTGCAAAGTGCTGGATTTAACCCCAGACCTGAACGAGAAAAGAAACATCTCCCCCGCTATTAATCACATTGTATTGGGAAAGAGGCATCATAAATAAGTAAATCAAATATATACTCAAGCCAAAGCAAAATAATAGGGAAGTGGTGTGTGTGTGTGTGTGTGAGAGAGAGAGAGAGAGAGAGAGAGAGAGAGAAGTGGGGGGCATACCAGTGCTGTTCAAACAGAGTCAGGGAAGGTGCCCACTGAAATGGTGGCCTTTGAGGAAGGCCAGAGGGCGAGAGGGTGAGAATGTTTCCACACAAGTGCCTGGGCAAAGGGCACAGAGGACAGGAATAGCACCAAGCCACAGGAGTGCCATTCTTGTGTCATTGGCACTGTGGCATTTCTCACAAGGTATTCCAGTTGGTGTTTACATTCCCCAGTGTCACATTCAAGGAGATGGACAGAAATGCAGTCTGTGGCCAGACTGTGGAAAGTGCCATCAGTCAGTCACTGCCTGCCTCGGGCTTTCCCTCCTGGCACAGGGCCCCTTTTGCTGTATGGCACGAGGCCCACGGTGATTCCTGTCAGGAGATGGAGTCTGGACCCGTGTGACAGATTGGGCCTCAGCAAGCCAGGCTCTTTCCCCCTCTGACACAGCCTCTTTGGAAATTGAATCTGAACATGAACATAGGTAGGAGATAACACCCACAGAAGCAATCCACTGCTGGCATTCAGAGCTTGGGGTTGTCTGAATTTCAGGCCCTTTTGTGCACTTCTGTGGGTGCAGGGGTCATCCTGGCTGCTGCTGCTTCTCCTAACCCCGGGTAGGGGAGGCTGATCCCCAGAGTCCCTCCTCTGCTGTTCTTTGCTTTCTGCCTGGCCAAGCCTGCAGTCTTGGCCTCTCCTGACACCATCCCCATCAGAGACTGTTCCCTGGCGAGTGATGAGTCTGGCGTTGTGCCTGCTGCTGTGTGGGAGTCCCAAGGAGTCCTGGCGCTCGTGGGTGCGGATTTGGGGAAGCCTGCATCGCACCATCGCAGGCTCTGAACACATGGCTGTCTCCTTGTTGGAGTCTGTGCACTTCTGAGCTGCTGAGACGGGTTCCACGCACCAGGTTTCCCATGAGTTGGCCTGGAGGTGCATGCCAGAGTGGCTGCAGTTTGTTGCCTGCATGTTACAGCTCCAGGGGAGCTGAGCTTTCTCTCACCTGTCCCTTGCTCTGCTTTCTGACCCAGGGCCTGCCTCAAGTGTCTCCACCTTGTGGCTGTGTGCTGCAAGACCCGACTCTGGAGGAGCTATGTATGTGACCCTGCGTGTGACCACGTGCGTGGCCTTGAGCTCAACTCTTTTGTAGCTTTCCACGGTGGTGACACCTGACAATTGGCCAGTACATCACTATGCTCTACTACTTTCTGCCCTGATCATCTCATTTTTGTGTTTGAGACACAGTGCATACCTGGCCAAAACACAGACTGTGCAAATGGTGTACAATTAAAAAGCCAGTGTTTGTCTTTTGTATCTGTCCATAAATAGTGTATGGTTCTGCATATTTTATTTTATTTTATTGTATCTTTTAATGACAGGGGTTTTCTACTATGTAGTTCAGGTTGGCCTTGAACTCACTTTATAGCAGAGGATGGCTTTGAACACACATCGATCCTTCTGCCTCAGCCTCGGAGTGCTAAGATGGCAGGCGTGTATACCATACTTGGCAGGGTCTTTATATTTATGTATTAGAAAGATGAAAGTCACACATGTTGTGTGGTACCTGGGCTTTTCCCACCTAAATCTTATCTTTCTAACTACAGTAAAATATGTCCCGAAGTGTGATCTTTGTAGCGTTCTTTTTAAAAAGGGTTCAGAAGATGAAATCAGTTAAAAATGGAAGCATGTCCTTTAGTTTTTTAGGCTATACAGGCAAACGCAGCAGGGGTGAAATTCAAAATTTTATGGCAGACTGTCTAGAATGTTTTTTTAAGCTACTAATTGAAAATACTAAGTAGAAAATTATCTCAGGTGATATAACAACCCTAGAGGGAAGCATACCACCTGTATAAAACTTCCCCCACAGCATTAACCAGAAGTGGAGACTATTAACCGGAAGGGATTTATTATCCCTACTAGTGAACAGTAGATTGAGTCATTGAGCTCTCCGTTGTTGTGAATATTTATGCATATTTTGTTTTTATAGAGACTTGACCATATTCATTAGAGAAACTGTATTTCATTCATCCTCCCTGAAGAACTGAATTTCCACATTTGAGGAGGAAAATGGAATAATTCATTTCTTCCCACTTTTCCTTTTTAAGTTCTTGGTGCTTTTTTATGCCAGTACTGTTTATAGCCTGCACTATTTTACAGTATCACTCTGATACTGATTGTGGATGATTATCCATTTCGAAACTTAACCATAAAGCCCTTCGCAGTCTTGCTAGGGGCTAAAGGCTTTCCTCCTGACAAATCACGCCACTGACTTGTGGAAGAAACAAGTGCGAGTGTGCGCTAAACAGGTTAGAACCCAGCCGCACAGCAGGTGGGACAGTGGGCGGAGGCCCTGCTGTCGTGCAGCCACTGGACTGTGCACTGGGATACTGCCAGGATGGCTGTTTGCTGGAAAGCGGGGGCAGCTGTGCTCTCCCCATGCCCACCCCAGTCAATGGGCTGCTCCGAGTTCCATGAGAGCCACACTCAAATGCCATAGAAACTTGAGGATGCCACACCTCAGGGAGGTGCATGAGACACAGGAAATGAGTGCTGGACAAACAGGAGCTGGAGCATTTCAGTGAATATGCTGTGGAGGCAGCATGAGAGAGACATAGAACTTCCTTCTTTCCATACCTGGAGGGATGGACAAGGACTGAGTCTGCTGTAACGATCGGAACCTTGTACAGGATTTTAGTCAGTGTTGTGTCAAAGCTTTTTTCCCATCAGAGGACACTGCAGATCAGAGCTGGGAGAGGGGATTGGCCATGTTCTCTGTGGAGCCCGGGACACTGTGGTTGTGTGGGTGTTTTGTGTGCATACCTGTGCTGGTCACTAGCTCTGAGCTCTTTGAGCGAGTGCTTGGGTCCACTGGACTGTTATAGTAATGGAGGGCAGGGCACTTTAAATCCCATGTTGATCTATAGCCCCTGACAAGCTGCTGAGTCTGTGTGCATGTTTTTTATGAGTGAGGAAACAGCAGGGCAGCAACTCCAAGTTGTCCTCCGCTAAGCATCAAGTTGGGCTGCAGACTCAGCTGCCGGGGTCCAAGCCAGGTCCTTTGCCCATTCTGTTTAACTGTGGGGCAGAAGACTGCACACTTCCTGGGCAAGGTCTCCACCCAGAAGTTGTCATTAATATTAAGAGAAGGAAATCATACAATAGACATACAATTAAAATGTGTGTGTTTCTACTGAGTTCCACACTTGTTCTGTGGAGCACCTGTCCACTGTGGTTTATACTCACTATCTTGCAGATGCCTCACCACATGCAAGTGGTTTGTCAGTGCTGATTTGCAGGTGACACTGAAGTTCATGGTCACTAAGCTGCTTGTACAAGGTCTGCCGGCTGCTAAGCTGGGCATGGCTGTGCTTGTTTCAAATGCCACTTCTTCACTGGCAAAGAAATAGTGCATTCAAAAGTTACCGTGCTGGAAACTTTCCACAGGGTGCATAAGAGCTCCTGCCGGTATCAGTGATGGCAATTATGCATATCATTCTACTATACTTCCTGTTGGTGGTGCTGCTGTCCACCTAGCCTCGTGGTTTGTGGTGAGTTAACTAATGGTCAGCTTGTAACACCCAGCTGAACTGAGTCAGCATGGCCCTGGGTGTGGAAGTGCCACCTGAGGATTGTTGCCAACAGCATAAAAGGAGAATACAGGGGAAGATGGTGTGCTGCTGACCCTCTTGGAGAAGCCTGTCACTCTGGCTTTCCTGACATGCACTTGCCTGTTCTCATCATCAGAAGAGCTCAAGTCCTCACTGTCACTGAGGATGGCTTCAGTTCTCTTTGGGAAATCTCTGATCCTTACCTTGGGCATCAATTCCTGGCTCCAATGCAGATCCCTCAGCATGTGGGCACAGATCCTTGTTCCTGCTGGTGCAGACTCTGTAGCTTCTACCATAGACCTTTGGGCCTTCCCAGTGCAGATCCTTGATAACAGACTTGTATGAGACATTGTCGTGGGCTTTAGGCCTCCAGCTGGACTCGTGTAGGACATTGCTGTGAGACCTAGGCCCTCAGCTGGATTATTTTGGTCTGTAGTGTATGGACAAATTTCCTGCACTCTTTTATATTTGACTGTTTGGGTGACTACTATAAAATAATCCTCTAAATTATGCATCCTGTATTAAACCTATTCCCTGCTAAACCCTGACTGCAACAGGGTTTGTGTCACAGGTTACATCAGAATGGAGAGAGAATGTTAGTGAGACGTGGTGCTGTTGAGGCGGTGAGAAGCATGTAGATGTGGTGCCAGTAGAGCTGGTGTCTGTAGGCCGACTGGCCCAGCAGCGCCTTCCCTCGACCAGGGAGCTGCAGAAATGCTGGGCCCACAGAGGGAAGTTCAGGGTGGTCCCCTGAGGGGCTCAGTCAGCAGACAGAGGGGACTGGGCTAAAGGGAAGCTGTAGCCATGCTAACACCTGAGGCAGGGGCCCTTTTTCAAATGCATTGCCGAAAGTACTGTCCACACAGCTGTTTCCAAGTGTTCTCTAGTTACGGTTAGATTTGGTCTGTCTATTCCACCTTTCCATCTGGCAGCCATGTAGGCCTTAGCACATGCCTAGCCTTTGCTAGAAGTTGTCTTCCTGTTTCTTCATGACTGTATTAATCATTTTCCCAACACTGGGTCAAAAATTCCTGACACCTGAAACTGAAAGGAGGTGAGATTGATTTGCCTCATGGTTTCAGTGGGTTCAGTCCATGGCTGGCTGCCTCCAAGGCTAAAGTGGCGTGGTACAAAGGCATGTCAGAGAAAAGCTACTTGATCTATGGCAGACAAGCAGAGAGAGAAAGGAGGAGCTGAGGACAGTCCAGGTCACACCCCAGTGACCTCCTCCAGCCAGGCGCCACCTCCTACAGCACACTCAGACCTGAACTCATCTGTGATGGATCCACTGATGAGTGCAGTGCTGTGATCCATTGCCTTCCAAGTGCCCCACCTTTGAACACAGGAGGCTTCTCGGGGACATTGTAGCTCTGGATCATAACACTGGCCTTCCTGCTATTGGTGCCTGTGGACTTAGCTTAAGACATAAGTTCTTCCAGGGAGACGTCTTTGATGCTTGCCCGAGTCTCCATCCTCATGGTCCCATAGCATTTTGTGCTTACCATGTCATACTACTTACAGTTATGTGCTTAATGTCTCTCCAAATATACTGCATTTCTGGAGGAAAGGGCGTGTACCCTGGTAATGCCTCCCTTGGTACATATTATGTGCACACACAGAAAATTTGCTAAATGAATGAAAGATAGCTCTCTAGCTTGTTGTGCTATTCAGATGCAGGTATTTTGACATAAGATACTTCCCTATGGTTTTAGGAATAGTATGCAGTGTATAGAGGTAGGGGAAAATGAAATACAGTAAGGTTGACTTTTGCTCAAGTCTACCTGCTGGAATCCAAGATTTCTTTAACAGATTTTCATCCACGCTCTCAGCTCATTCCTTAACAGTATCAAGAGAGAGACTTTCAGGTGCAGGTGGCAACCCAGACTCCACCCTGAGAAGTCTCCATGTGGCTCCGAATAATCGGTTCTACCCACCAGAAATGCTGACAGCTTGCCTAAGTTAGTGGTGTGTTGCCAAGAACTAAGATAGATTCTGGGATTTTCTCCTAGTTTGCTCATCTTGTAACATGTCCTTTGTCATCCCAGAAATGAGTGACAGAGTTAATGCTGTCTGCCATGCTCCCTGTCACTAATGCCAGAATCTACCCAGATCAACTTTAGTTTAAATAAGTGTGGCCAGCACATCCTTGCTGTCCTTCCATGTTAGCTGTTGTTTTCTGCGTTTTGTTTTAACAGAATAATTTTACTGCCTTTGACAAGGCACTAAGAATCATGGAATACTATCCCACTGAGCCCCAAATCAAGCAGAGTAGGAGTGAGTTGGATGCTTTCTTATGTAACCCAAAGTGTTCCCGATTTGGGGACCTATGGTGGGCTTGGTTTTTGTTTTCCTGACTTCTCCCTGGAGCAAGCCTCTTCTCTGTAGCTCCTTAGGGTGGGGCTATTGAACTACAGCTTTCATATTGGGATCACTTCGTGTGTTGGTCCCCAAAAATGCGTCCAGAGGCAAAAGTGATGAAATTTCTGCCCAGAGAGTTGTTATAAATGATCAGGTATTGCAGGACAGAGTGCGGTGGTGGTTTATAGAAGCCGAAGGAGCAAGAGGTATTGATTTTGAAGTTGGAGAGGTTTTCAAGATGGAGAGACAGAGCAGAGGTCCCATGGGGGTGCAGGCGGATCCGAGAACTGACTTCAGGGCCTGTAGTGCCCTCTGTGCTGGCTCCAGGCCACAGCACACCTGGGTTAAGAGGCTGTTGTGTGAGGGCCAACAGGTGCCAGGTAGGCACAGCCTTGTCTCTGCCCCTCCTGTGCTCATCTTGGAGTGAAGCATGTCCAATGGGTCTTTCATTCCTTTCACAGGCCGACCCCAAAGAGCTGATCAGGATGGTCACCAGACACGTGACTCTCCGTGGACATGAAGCCTGGCCAGAGGACCTAGCCTCACTCACTGCACAGCTGCATTACTACAATGAGCGGCTTCTGGACCTCACACAGGCACAGCTCCTGCAGGGCCTGGGCAAGGGTGTGGATGTGCAGCGCTTCACCATCGACGACCAATACAAGCGAGAGACTATCCTCGGGCTGGCGGAGTAAGGGCGCCTTTGTCACGGGAGGGGGTGGTTCCAAGATGCACACAAACTGAGCTCTCAGAATGCTAGTCATAGTCTTTCGCTGTCCACAGAGCTGGCCCACTCCTGGTCATAGGAGAGATGCTTGTGTCCACCCAGACAGCAGTAGAAGATACACGCAACACTTTCAGCCCGCACATGTCAATAGCAAGCACCAGGACTATTGGTTTTAAAGTTCCCCAAGCCTTTGGTAGCCCAGTGCCAAGATTATGACATGGTTGAGGAAGTAGGAGAGGGTTGGGAGAGATGAGGTGATTATTGGTGGATTTTTATATGCCAGATTGCTAGAAATCTTACTCTCTGAAGTACACAGCAGTTGGTTAGGCACAGTGGCGCTTGCCTGTAATCTCAGCATGTAGGGAGGCGGAGGCAGGAGGATCCAGAGTTTGAGTCCTGCCTAGGAAACTTTTAAATAAGTACCTGGAAGTTTGTTTTCATTGCATATAAATGAAATCTCATTGACATATTTAAGGATGACCCGATGTGGTCTCTCAAGTGCCTTTACCTGCTCTGGGCTTCCAGAGGAAGAAAGGCCACCAGCACTTATCAACTCTTTTGGAGCCCAGGGCCTTGTCTCTTGAAGGGAGACACAGACCCCAGGGGAGGCCAGTGCATCTAGATGCTTTCTGAGCAGGAGCGGCCTTTGCTTCTGCAAGTAGGGCTGTTCCGTTTCTCACACCACAGGTTTGTGAGTGCTCGGCAGCGGCAAGGCCCTGGGTTAGGTGCTCCAGAAACTATCTGTAAATGTCAGTGGTCCTTCTAGAGGACCTATGAGATGAAATGTTGTTTCCCCGTATGATAGCTGGGAGAACTGGTGCTTAGGGATATGTGGCCAGTGGCCCAAGCTTCCATAGCTGGTGACCGTGACAAGGCTGATTCCACGTCTTTGCACTAGCCCTGTCGGGTGTCAAAGCCTCACACCTTCTGGAGTCTGTGTGCTCTCCCTGCCCTTGTCCTGAGCCCCAGGGCGGCACTGGGCTCCTGCCTTGGGGCAGAGTGATTCATTGCTCCTACTGTGTGCTTTAAACTAACAGGAGGAACCTGCGACAGGAACAGGTATATCCACAGTTACCATTCACACCCTTGAGAAAGTGGCCAAGTTGTTGGGGCCCCTGATAATTTCTTACTAGCTCAGCTTCTTTCCCACAGAAGCTGCCCAGAATGAAGCGGGGAGCCCAAAGTGCAGCCAGTGCAGCCTGCCCTGACCGCCCAGTGGCAGGCAGGGCTGCGCAGTCCCTGTCACTGACCCTCTGTAGGACTCAATGGTCTCTGGGTGGTTCCCAAGTAAAACAGTGAGGGGATGTAGAGAATAGACAAGACATGATAGCCAGGGGCAGACGGAGCTGTCTCTTACCTAATGGGCAAGGACTCACTTCAGCAGTAGAGGGGCTCATTTATACTCTTGCGAAGTTCCTATCACCAGAGGATAAGTTGCCTAGCGACTAACGACTGTATTGTCTAGGCAGGATGCTTTTTTAAAGACTGAGGTAGCTTGAGTGCTTGAGGCGCTCTGGCTCTGTCCTGCCCCACACCTGTGGCCAATTTCTAGCTGCAGTGGCTCCCAGCACTTCTCCTGGAGGTCCCTAGTTGTGCAGTTGCTCAGTGTCTGATGTGACAGTGACGCACAACACTGCAGCCACCTTGCACTGCAGCTCTCAGAGCTTTGAGGAGTTGTGCAGGGCCACACAGGTGGGCAGTGATTCTCCACCCACGTGCTTTTCCTTTGTGTGGCACCTGAACATGACGCTGTGTTCACTGTGTCTGTGCAGAATGAGGGTGTGTAAGGAGTGGTGTCTGAGATCATTAGTTATATTTTGCTATGTCTGTTTTCTTTTTAAAGTGTCCAGCCAGCATATGCTATTTGAAATATGCCCTAGAGGACAAATGCATGCTTTTGATAAATATGTTATAGACTCTTCTCTATGTTCTGTTGCTTAGAAAAACATACTGCAGGGTTTGGATGGCTTGTTTAAAATGCCCCAGCGTTTTCACAGTTTTGCAGTTCTGCCAGTACTGATTTGGATTTCAGTGTGTTGTGTAGATGAATCTCATGATGCACTTCTGCCTACTCATCCACACTGTGCGTAACGTGGCAGTTCCTGATTTTCTTGCTATCTGTTGCAGTATTTAATGGCAGTTGTTCTTCCCTTTGTGAGTACGTTATGTCTGTCTTTTACTGTCTGCATCTCTCGGATGACACCTTCTCAGGGGCCAAGCAGGTAGCTTTGAAGAGTGTGTGACACACTCAGGTTCCTTCCTAGCTTTATCAAGTGATAAGCATGTCCATAAACTGGATGTGGTGGCACAGATAGCAATGCTAACTATGCCAAATGCTGAGGCAGGAACATTGTGAGTTTGAGCCCAACCTGAAAAAACTTAATGACTTAGTGAGACCTTATCAAACAACACAACAAAGTGAAACAACATGACAGGACTAGGGACATAGCTTAGGGTGAAGACCCTAGGTTCAGTCTCCAGTACTGCCAAAGAATCACAGTAAAGAGTAGCTCACAGGTATGGGGCCTGGGTTCAGTCCTTAATACTGCAAAGAAAGATGTTAGTACTTATCCAACATGTATATGTGGCAGGCAGCATGCCAGGCTCCGAGGAGGGGAAGGGCAAGTGAGTAACGATCCCTGTCTCAGGGATTCTTACTCTGTCATGTCGGGGTAGTTACTCAAATAAGACAAAATTTCACTTGACGTTGTCATAATCCATAGGTTAACAAACTTACCTGCCATGGGCCTTTTTTTCTATAGGCCATAAACAAGGAATTACTTTCATATTTTTAAAGGTTTATGGGAAAACAAAAAGCAAAACAATGAAAAGACAATGCCCTAGAGATTATATGGCAGCAAAGCCTGAAATATTTCTTCTGTGGCCCTTTGAGAGGGGTCACATTTGTGAACCCCTGGCTAATCCAACATATAAATGCCACAGTTTACTTACCTAGGGTGAACCTAGTCTTAGCAGTGGTAATAATAACAGTTTTCCTTTTTACTGCTGTGCTTTTGCTACTTCCTTCCAACCTAGAATTCTGCCTTCCAACCCAGAATTCCACTTTACAACCCAGAATTCCGTCTTCCAACCCAGAATTCTACTTTCCAACTCAGAATTCCGCCTTCCAGCCCAGAGTTCCATCTTCTGACCCAGAATTCTACCTTCCAGTCCAGAATTCCACCTTCTAGCCCAGAATTCCACCTTATAACCCAGAATTGCACCTTCCAGCCCAGAGTTCCACTTTCCAGCTCAGAATTCCTCTCTCCATTTGTCTGCATCAGGGAGCTCTAGGTGTCCTGTGTTCAGCCCTAACGTGGATGTTCTGGGCTGTTTTCTTAGAATTGTTCCTGTCCCCAGTGAGGCCCAACTCATTGCTTGCAGAAGTCACAGGTCCCTTAGACCTAAGGACCTGTCCTTCCCTCCCTGTAAGCCCTTTTCGGCTTCACTTACTGGAAATCTTTCCATCTTTTCTTCCTTTTGACCACCTTTCCCTAGTTGGTATTTGTTTACCCTTTACCTCCATTGGAAATCGGCTCCTCTGTCCTCCATTCCTGTTGTCACATGAATAAGAGATTCTTGCCTTGACCCTCCTGTACGTTATGTGAGTTTCTCAGGAAACATCTTGCTTTTATGCCCTAAACAGCTGTATAATCCCTGGCAGTGTAGGAAGCACAGAGCTTCGTTGAGTGACCATGCTTTCTTCAATATCTCCTGTAGGGCAGAGATGCCACTGTTTTTTGACTCTAGGATTTTTGCCACCTGAGTACCACTGATGATTTGATGGGTGAATTTTTCGCTGTGGGAGTTCTGTCCCAGGCCTTATAATATGAGTGTGGGCTCTGCAGCACTGTCCTCCCTTCCCCCATCTGTGATGTCAAGAGTGTGGCTGTGGTCAGATGTCCCCCAGGGGAAGGGGAGTTGGGAGCCTTGGTGTGAGCAGATGCTGGTGAAGGGCTCTCCCCAGTGAAGCAAGCCCTGAAACCCTTTCCTGTGAACACGTCAGGGAGCAGCACCCTCAGGCACTGTCTGCACACTAAGTGCTATGTTCTCTGCTTCTCTCTCTGTGCCTGCTGGATGCTCCTGAAGAACCCTCGAAGAGACAGTCTACAACATTGTGCTCTCCCTGGCACAGCGGTACGGCGTCTCCCACTGGGAAGTCTTCATGACCCACTTGGAGTTCCTGTTCACCGACAGCGGGTGAGTACCACTTCCCATGTGGGTCACGGATGTCCCTGTGCTGTCTAGAGGAATCTTAAAGTCTTGTAGACCTTTCAGTTTTTCTTCTCAGCCATAGTAGATGCACATCTCAATGCATTATCCTGTTCTTTACACTTTTGGGACACTAATATTCTCATAGTACTCACCTAGCCTTTTCAGTAGCTATAGGCTTGCGTTAGATAATGTAATATTTACTGTGTATTTCATGGAAAGATTTTTACTGGGATTCTGCTCCCATGTTAGACACGATACAAGAGCAGGTGTTATGGCTGTCTTGGAACATATAGGCCACAGTGGGGAAGATGTTGGTTGAGTGATGTCCGAAGGCTGAAAGCCCCATGAACGGATTTGACACAGTTAAGGGACTCATGAGGAAATAGCACCTGAGTTGTGTGGGGCCCGGAGGTGGTTTGCGAATTCATGTTACAGCTGTAGCCCCTGTACTAGATGAACAAGGTAGAAATGACCCAGCTGGGATGGAAAGAAGGGAGGCTTTTGGGAAGTTGAATGCTGTCTTGGGAGGACCCACTTGGTGAAATATGGCAGCTGTGTTAGAAGAGTGAAGCCAGAGGACATAGACACATGGGGTGATTGGAAAAGGGTGAATGGCTGTATTTGTAGAAAATATGAGAGACACAGTACCATGAATTCCCCTCAGAGTTCTCACCCTCACTTCACACACATTTGGTCTGTTGTTCTTGCTACTATTGGATGCAGCTCTGGAAGTAAGTCCCCTTTCTGAGTGTCTGCAGGAGATGTAATAAAAAATACCAGTATCAGTCACTGGATCTGGTGCTGTGCGACTCCTGGCTCTTCCCAAGTCACAACGTCCATGAAAGAGAAACATTTGGAATCCATTCAGGACACCGATGCAACCAGGACCCTTAACTAAAGACCCTCAGGAAAGAGGACTCCAGAGCTGCTGCAGGAGGTGGAAGGAGTGTGCTCAAAGTGAGGGGAAGAGTTTGAGGGGATTCATGGCAGTGTGTCTTTCAGTGTAACAGATTTTAAAAACTAAAGCACACACCATATTTTGATTACACCTTGTGTATGTGTGCAGCATGCTCTTTTCCATGGAGTACTTCGTGTACCTCAGAACTCTGCCAGTGGAGGTCATCCCTAGATGTGCACCCTGATGCTCCTTTGTGAAAGAGCTCTGTCTACCACTTTTCTTTGCAAAGTGGCCTGACTCATTGCTTTGTTCTAGTAAAACAAAGCGCACCAAAGCCGACACCTTGTTGTCGAACAAATTCACTACAGTTGCCTGCCCGAGGGCAACAGAACCATGCGGTAGGTGGGCGGTGTGCTAAGGGTTGGCAGCGCTTCGCATCCTCCTCCTCCTGTCTAGACAGCAGCAGCTCTGAAGACCAGGTAGGGTATACTGCGTCTTGATGGACCTGACCTCTGTCTTTAGCCCCTCGTGACTCCCAGCAGACCTTTCTGGGTGGGCAGAGGTCCTGTTCTCTTCTGGCCTCTTGAGTCAGACATAGAAAAGGGTTCCCGTTCAGAGGCCACTGCGTATGCCATGCATCTCATCATTTCATTATTTCAGTGTTATGTTGTAAATTAAAACAGACGTGCAGGGTCAGGAAAGATGCATTTAGAGTAGGAATGTTTCATGTACATACTGAGGCGTAGGCCTTGCTGACTTGTTAAAATTGAGCTGGAAGTGCAGAGGTTGGATCTCTGTCCCCTTCTATCCCTTCTTTCCTCTTCCCCCCCTTCCCCTCCCCTCTTGTTCCCTTTTTTCCATGTGCCCCACCCCCTCCCCTTTGGAGTATCCCTTTCCCTCACCTAAGGGAATTAGAGTGAGTGAGTAAAGAAAAATGTATTCATGTGCGCCACGGGGCACGGTCCTGCTGGGGAGCATGGCTGGGCACGGTCCCTCTGTGGGGAGTGGGAAAAGGCACCGCCAAGTGTGGACCCACCGCAGAGCGTGAGGGAGTATGCCACAAACCACATGGGGATGCCCGAGGGGCAGGGAGCCGCTGTGGGCCCTGTGGGACCATTGTTCTTGCTGTGAGGGGCTTACAGAGACGCCTTGGGCCCCATGGCCCTGCCCCAGCCCTGGGGATCCCTCTCCCTTGGCCACTGCCCCTAAGGCCAGCCCTCCAAGAACCTAGATGCATGAGCTAGAAAAGGAACAAAAGTCACAAGTCAGTGAGAGTGGCCAGAGACAAAATATACAAAAAGACAGCAGTTCTGGAGATCAAGAGATAACAACATATTCTAAGACCTAAGAAACTCTCCAGTTGTTTCCCAAAACTAATAAATAAGCTTAGTACATACTGTCAAATACCATAATGAGCACAAGTGGGGGAGACCTCACGCTAATGCTCAGCATGAAAGGATTTGAAATAAGAATTCAAACCCTCACAGAGAACATTTTAAAACCTCGCCAAGAAAAACATACTCCAGGAAGATGGACCAATTGGGCAGTAGGGAGGGATCCTGCTGAAGGGACACCACCAAGATACTGGAATGTAGCAACATAAGACAAGGCAGAGTCAGAGCAACCAGTACACAGCTCAACACACCCAGCTCTACATCTGCTCCAAGGCTGTGGCCTCATATCTCTCCACTATTTGAGCAGCTACCAGCAAAGAGCAGCAGAGAGCAATGGCAGCAACCCCAGGGCCACAGCAACTCCCAGGGATCCAGCCAAGGAAAAAACGAGGACTGGAGCACAACAGCAAGAGAGAGCTGCAGACGGAGGTGGCTCACACGGCCCCACGCCCTTCTCACTCCAACATCAAGCAGGAAGCACAAACTAAGTTACCTGGCTTCAGCTCCCACCCCAAACTCCCTCTGTGAGGACCTTGAGTCTTGGCGACCCGCACACTCACCCCTGTTCCTGTCAGCAACCGGATAAGTCCACAGGCTTCAGGACTCATCCTAAACTGCCAGTATGAGCACCAGGAGGGACTCCATACTGCTTGTGTATGTGATCCTTTTATGAACCCATAGCGACAAACTACCTGCAAAGCGGCGGCCTTGGAGTCCGGGAGACAACAACATACTCTACACAGAAAACCCGAGAAAATCCTCCAATTCTTTCCTGGAACTAATAACTAAACATCCTGGTCTACCTCAGTGAGCATGGATGGGGAGACCCCACATTACTTGTGCCCAGCATTGTGGGTGCACCCAATGCCCTGCTGCAGGAGGAGGGGAGAGATGGCCCTGGGGATCGGGAGGTGAGAGGAGGCAGAGACCTGGAGCTGGAAGGCAGAGTCAGTGCTGTGGGGGGTGGGGAAGGCCTGCAGGGAGACCCTGGGGGCCCTGACAGGGAGCTCAGCACCCTCAGGGGAGGGGAGGACCCTCCGGACTACATACAAACCTTGAGGACCTGGCTCAGGTCTCCAGGAGCGTGGCAATGGGGCTGAGCCCTGCAGTCTGCGGGAGTGACCCTGGGGACCAGCCCAGGCCTCCAGGAGTGCCTTGGACCAAGCCCTGAGTGTGCCTTGACAGGGTAGGGCCCAGCGGTCGCGGGGGAGACCCCGTGGTGCTGACCGGGCCTTCAGGAGCGCCTTGGACTGGGCCCTGAGAGACCCACGATGGGGCGGAGCCCAGAAGTCTGCAGGGACGGCCCCAAGGACTCGACCAGGCCTCTGAACACACTGCATCGAGGAGGAACCTCACAGCCCACGGGGTAACCCCACCGACTCAACTGGACCCCTAGTGGCCTTGAGGGCTTGTAAAGGGGGCGTGACATAGTGAACCTGGTTCCCTGCCATTTTACCATTTTTGAGGATGAATGCTTTTCCACCTCCTGTCAGTCTGTGTGCACCTATGCTTGTTACAGTATAATTAAAACAGCCATGTTTCTCCCCAGTGTGAGAGCCTGAGGGAGTATGTAAACCAAAAATAAATAAATAAATAAATAAAAATAAAATACAGTTACTATCAGAGGGAAGATGACCGATAGGGTGGGAGAACAACAGAGATGAGGGTGGAGAAAACAGATTAATCGAACAAGCCATCATCTATATAACTGAGCAACAAATGTGAAGATAACATTAAGTATTACAGCATCCAGTGCTAATTCCCTACTATCTTCTCTATAATTTTGTATTTTCTTTATTGTTTTTGTGTTAACAAATGCAAAGATAACATTATGTAATATAGCATCCAGTGCTAATTTCTTAACTATCTTCTCTATGATATTGTTTTTCCCATTGTTTTTGTGTTATCCTGGTTTTTGTGTGTCCATTTCTTTATCTTTAAAATAAAAAAAATGTATTTAAATATTTTTTTTTTCCCTTCTACAAATACAAGTCCTTTGGATGCTGTTCTTGAATCACCTTTTGGGCTAATGGGCAACTAGAAGCCATCACAACACCTTCATTGAGGATTAGTACAATAATTTATTTCTTGTGCATTGAGTATGGCTAATGCTAGCGTCTCCCAAGAGTTCATCTCTGAAAGTAGAATATGCATCATACTTATAAGCGGCTTTACAGCTAAAACTGGGTTCAGAAAGAAGCACTTAAACCATTTTTAGGCATAATCATTAATTTGATTAGTGAAAAGTCCACATTGTTTTCGTGATTTCACTTCCTGTTCTCTTCTCTCGCTACTTGTTCTGAAGGGAAGATAGCAGCTTCTTTTGTGGAGACAATTAAAGTGGGTTGTCATTTGATCACTGGCGTCTATGAAAGACCTGAGCACACTAACTTAGTGGAAAGGGAGGTTGAGGTATTTATCACGTGTCAGCAAAGGCACTGCAGTCCTGACAAGGTAATGAGGTAAAATTGCACACGGGGCAACCTGGATTGTAGGCACAGAAGAGAGAGCGGGTGAGCTGAGGAGGAAGTCGTGTTGACAGAGAGTGGATTTAAAATCAGGTCAAACACAGGTGAACAACATAAACTCTTACGCTGTAGCCGTTGCCCACTCTGTAGCTGAGCTTGTCCTGAACACTTTACCAGGGTGTCAGGAGTGCTCTTATGGACTTGCCTTCAGAAGAAAGTGACAGAAGGAATCCTGTGTTTGGGTGGGTGGCAGTACGGCTGCTTAGCCTCCAGAATTGATGGGTGCCATGGGGTACGGTGACCAGCATGCTCTTGAGCCCAGTGGATGTGGAGCTTGGGTGTAGGCAGGTCTGTAAGCGCAGACCTGGGTTACAACCCCTGTCTACATGCTGATAACTCCCCAGCTCTAACTTCCTGGTGTCCTCCATGTCAGTCAGAGTCAACTTACCAGGGTCATACCACTTACTCTTTACAGCCACCCATTTCTCTCAGGCCTCACTTTGCAGATGCTAGGAACAGCAGAAAGTCAGGACATGGTGTGCACGGATCCTTCAGCAGTGGCGCCGGGGGCAGCAGCAGCGTCCAGGGCATCTTCTCCTCAGCCTGCAGTTTCTGTTACTGTCTTCGCACAGGCTGCTGCTTTCTTGTCCTGGTGCTTTCCTTCGTGTCATTTCTCCTCCAGTCCTCTCTGCAGCACTACACTCGTTTGGCTCTCATTAGGCCTTCCATCGTCACCATGGCCACCTCCTCTGAATCCATCACTTTCGTCGCTCTTACTCTTAACTGAAATGCAGTTTTGTGTTGTCAGTCCAAGCCATTGATTTGCAGTTATTAATTCCAAATGTTTATACCTCCACTGGCTTTTTCAGGCCTGCACTCCAAGTCTTTATATCCTTTCCAGAGCCGGGCGCCAGGAGCATAGAGGACACCTGATTTGCTTATCTGCCCATCTGTGAGGCGTTCATAAGACATGATTGGACACCTCCTTTGGGTCTTGGTGTGCGGAAACTAAAGATCAAGAGTGTCATGTTTTGTGCTACGGTCAGCTGCTGTAGTCTAGTAAGAGAGGCAGACAGATAATCAGTCGTGAAAATATGAAACGAGTGCCATGTGCCGGTCATATTTATATAAGTAAGTGTTTGAACTGTGTCTTAATGGAAAAGGAAGATTTCTCTTCAAGTGAAAGTAAAAGGACCAATTTTAACAACTACCTGGTATTTTGACTCTGTAGTTGTCCCTTTTATCCAATTATTACATTCTCATAAAAGTTTTAAAACATAATTTATATCAACTTTACAGAAATATGCCTTTTGGCACTTTCAAAAAATAGTAACTATTGGAAACAAAGTATCTGTCCTAGCTCACAGGCATGCTTTTAAACCATAGGAAGCCTGGGGTTGACGGAGGATAGCAGAATGGAGGAAAAGCATCAAGTTCTATGGTGTACAGGTACAAATTCCCTATGATGAATGGGATCGTTATATGTACCAAAAATGTACCAGTGAAATCGTTTTCTTTGAAAAATAAACCATAGGAAGGTCTCCCTGTGGCCTGTACTTTCTGTGGCTCCGAGAAGCATTTCTGTTGGTGTGAGGGTGGCTGGAGGAGACTGGGAAACTCATCCTGTCCCAGGAGACACACAGAGCCAAAAACCAGTTCCTCTACACCCTCCAAAAACACTAGATAGATTGATCGACCCAACAAAAATACCTTCATTTCTTTTTGCCTCAATTAGATCAACCTTAAGTCCCTCTTCTTATATTGCACTAAAGAGACATTAAGTTATATGAAAATATGGAGACACAGCTTTCATTCAGGTGGCACTAGCATAGGTGATTCAAGTGGAAGTGCGGTCACTTCCCTTTCTTGTGTGATTCAAATGCGATAAATTGGGAGTCTTTGACTGTGAATCAAGACTTTTGGGTGTTAAATTTATGCCTGAAAGTGGGTGTCTTCCTCCCTAACAGTCTCCTAAGCTCTGGAAGAACAGGGTCTGTGCACAGCACTCCTGCACAGGGACGAGCTCACAGCTTTCTGGTGACATGACCCAGCATGCAGAGTGGGTGCCAGGCCTGGGCTCATGTGGACAGTGCTGTGGCCACAGGAAGCTGGGCTTCTGCAGTGCAGTGGGCCCTGGGTCTCCCTTTTTTTAGGCTTCTGTGTCTGTCAGCTCTGTGTCTGATTAGGCATGAAGAAGGACCTGTAAGAAGCAGCCATTCTTGCTGGTGAACAAGCAGGTTTTGGTGTGGAGGCCCAGCCCTGACAGGCTCACTGGCTTTTCCTTTCAGTTTGTCTACAGCTGAAATTGAGAAGCGGGCCCAGACCCTTCACCTCTTTGAGACCCTGAAGATGGATCCAGAAGCCTTTCACAGGCACATGGCCAAGTACATCTACCCATCCATCGGGGGCCTTGACCACGAGAGGCTGCTGTATTATTTCACTCTGCTGGACAGCTGCGGCTGCACGGACTTGGGGAACCTGGCCCTGAAGCCTGAGACCCACATACGGCTGCTGAAGAAGTTTAAAGTTGTTGCGGCAGGTAGGTTGCTTGTGCCCCCGCTTGAACACACCCTTTTCAGCTCCATGTGGGGGTTACTCCCCTGTGCACAGCTGGCTGGTGCTGTGGGGGGACAGACCCAAAACCAGGAGTGTGGAGCTGATCCACTTGAGAGTTAATCCTGCTGATCCCCCACTGTGGCCGAGGGGTGAAACACCAGGAAAAGCAGGAAGCTGAGTGACAGTCACACAGCAATGTCGGTAGATTTGGTACTAAAGTCTACTGTTGCACAGGCTTTTTCCTGCTCCTGTCTTGCATATGCTATATACAGGATATGAACTGAAAATACAGTGAATGTTTACATCCTAAAAACTTATCACAGTAAAAGACAGAATGCGTGTGTTGCTGTAATAAGTTGATTAAACACTCAACATGTGTGTGTGTGTGTATATATATACATACATATATATATATACACATGCATACACATACACATATACATAGACACACAGAGACACAGGCATGTATTTGAGACAAATCTGAGACACTCAGTATGAGGCCATTTGGCAGGACTTCACTTCAGTGGAGCCTATTTAAAATGTGTACAGTACTTAACAGTGAGAGCTTTCATCTTCAATAGGTTTTGGAATCTTTAGAACTGTACCTCATTTTCATAACTGAGAATCTCGGCATGTTAATAGTGCTCACATGTCCGTGACGCTCCAGACTGCGAGGTGTTCTCCAGTCTCTCCATGTGATACTAACTGCAGTTACGAGAGCACACTTCAGCTGATCAGCAGTTCCTGAGTAAGAAGGAGGGCGAGTCACTCCCTGCCCTCCAGCAGCTGGGAGACACCAGTGAGAGCAATGAGTACAGTGCAGTTTGGTGGAAAACCTAGGAGCTGTGCGTGGGGAATGAGGCAGTGCGGAGATGTTGCCTTCCCAGTGCACAGAGGAGGAAACTGAGGCACATAGAAGGGCTTGGCCTGCCCCAGCCACACTGGGGTAGGGATGGACGGGGACAAGAACTCGGGTCTCTGGCCTCCTGTGTGAAGGCAGGCTATGCAGGAGGAGCCAGTGGGGTTTCCACCAAGCTGTGCAGAGGGCTGTGTGTGTGTTGGGAAGTGCTGGTGAGTGTGTGCTGGAGTGAGCCACGTCCTGCACTCTTCTTCTCCCTCTTCCCACTAGGCCTCAACTATAAAAAGCTGATAGATGGAAGCACAAGCCCTCTAGAGGCCTTGGAGCCGGTTCTTTCCAGTCAGAACATCCTAGCTATTTCCAGACTCGCTCCCAGTATCCCTGAGAAGGACGGAGGGCTGCTGTCCCCAAGCTCGCTGTACTCCGTCTGGTTGCAGAAGCTCTTCTGGACAGGGGACCCACACCTGGTCAAGCAAGTGCCCGAGTCCTCCCTGGAGTGGCTGCATGCCTACGATGTCTGTGTGAGGTACTTCGACCGCCTGCACCCCTGCGACCTCATTGCCGTGCTGGACGCAGTCACATTTTCTCCAGAAGCTGTGGCCAAGGTAATGTCAGAACTTCAAAGTTAAACATAGACCGGGTCCTGTAGAACAAGTGAGAATTGCTCTTGCATTCTATGGGTTTGCTTTGATTTCTTTTCTTGAAGTGGAAAATAATTGCAATTGACCTTTACTTATCATTTATTTGTGTTTTGCTAAGCATGGTGTCCAGTAGGAAAATCACTTTGCTCTATTGTAGACGTACAGATGGTAGTGCTCAGACATGCCTGTGCTGATTTACGTGTACGTCATGGTTCTCACGTACGTTATCTCACGGCAAACACACCGGCCCATTCTTTCCAGGTGTCAGGTGTGAGGAAACCCCATAGCTGAGCCCCATTCGCTTTACTCAGAAACCCAGCATTCCAGTGCCTTTGTGTGTGTTAAATTGAATGCTCATACGCATTCTTCTGGGCTGAGGATATGGCTCGGTGGTGGAGTGCATGCCTCCCGTGCTGGTGCCTGACTGCCCTGCACAGAAATGGACCTGTAGGAATGCCACACAGTGGAAGGCAGGGCCCTGTGGTTGTCAACAGGAGCATAGGCCATGTGTTCCACACATAGGCCATATGTTCAGGAGCATAGGACTGAGCCCTTCACTCCACTCTTGACATCTGCTCTTGGTTCCCAGAAAAGTAGTTTCACCCCCAGTAGATGATGTGAGAGTGAGTGCCATGGTGCATACCTGTCATCCCAACACTCAGGAGCTGAGGTGAGGCAGGAGGGTTGCTGGAGTTCAAGACCAGCTTGGGCTACATAGCAGGACCTTGTCTCAGAACAGCAAAATTTGAGCATGTTCTCAACCCCTAAACTAATCTTAACATTCCACCTTCTTTTCTCTTTTTTGGTGGGGGTGTTGGAGATCAAACTCAGGACCTCGCACTTGCCAGGCAGACATTGTGCCACGGAGCTACATCCCTAGCTTCCACTTTGAATATGTCACCATCAACCTCAAAAGGTATAGCGCAGTCGGCTGTGTTCATAGGTACATTCTGCTGAAGAAGAGATGGTTAGCTGACTCAGTTAATTACAGTGTTTTTACTTAGAGCTCAGTAGAATAATCCTGGCATAGACATTTTCCTACTGTGCACTACACAACTTACTGAGACTCTCTCAAAACAAAATTTTTAAAAAGGGCTGGGGACTATAGCACAGGCCCTGGGCTCTGTCGCTAGTATCACAAAACACAGCTAAACAGAGTCATAAGGTGCTCTCTGAGAGAGAAGACTAAGCTGTGGAAGAATGTGGAGGAGGCACAACTCCTCCGGGTGCTCTTGAGCCAGGGGTCACCATCCAGGATCAGATCGGAGAAGATAGGCATTTCCCAGCCTGCCACTATGCAGGGGGCTTGTGGGTGACTGTCCGTCCCCGAGTGTACCACACTTGTTCTTAGACTTCAGCAAAAGGGAGGAACACCCACCATTATCCCAGAGAAATGTGGCAGAGGGGCCGGAACAGGAAGTGTGGAGCTTTCTTGTGCACCCTCTGCACAGTGGCTGCAGGGAGCCAAGAACACTGTGGAGCAGATGGCAGGGAGCTCCCACGTGACACGGGAGCTTCAGTTCTGCTCTACAGCATTCTCTGTTAGAATGAAGACTTTCTCCTCTGAAGGAGAAGTGAAGGGTAAAAAGGCTTAGCTCCCTTCGTGTCTGCCAGCTGGGCCTGTCAGGACTTGTCCCTCCACTTCCTGGGCCCCACGGCCTTTCAGTAGTGCTCTCGGGGTCCTCCTGGGCCACAGTGGACAGGGCCGCCTCTGCCTCCAGAAAGCTCCAACTAGTGCCAAAGAGCTTGTTTTTCTAATTTGCTGTGGTCCATTCTATTTCCTATTTCAAGTTTTGCCTAACTGCCTTGATAATTAAAAATCATTAGATTGCCTAACTGCCTTGATAATTAAAAATCATTAGAAGTTATGTAATGAGTTTAGAGTAGAAATATGCCAAGTTCTACAGGTCAGCACCTTTAAAATGTTCCAAATGCTTCATTTCCCAGGATTAATTTCTCCAGAAGAAATTAATATCATAAAAATCCAATCCTGTTGCCCTTTTAGTTAAAGTTCAGTTAAATAAAAATCCCAAATGGGAAAATTCAACAACAGTGAGACACATGGATTCTTTGTGGTATCTGCTTCGTCTCGGGGGATCTGGTTCAGTCTCTGGGGACAGTTGCTTTCTTTGGGCAGTGAATACCTTTTTTCACTTGAGTAGTATAATTCTCCAGCAAATCCAAAGTTAAATTAATCCCACGTGTAGCTTTTCATCATGCTTAACAATTGCCAAAGAATGAAGATGTATCTGCATTGGGCTCACACCTGTGCAAGTTAGGAATCTTCAGCCAGTGACCAACTCTGAGATGGTAACCAAGCAATAGCAGAACTGTGTTCTTCATCCAGTCTCCCTACACAGCAGTAGAATTTGAGAGCCTGAAGCATGGCTCCTGGCTGAGAGGGTAGGAGAATCAGCAGGGAAAAGATTACTGGCTGTAGTGTTGCTGTGATGTCTGGTCAGGTTGGTTACCCATAAGTTGAATGGGAACCTCCCAGCAAGTGGTTAACCCTGATATATGCACTGTGATCACACAATAGGAAGATGAAGGTTTAACTTTTAAAAAAATTTATTACAATAACCCTGTGAAACCATGACTGAATATGCTGTAGGAGATGGGGCCTGGTTGGAGGTGGTCACTGGGGTGTGACCTGGAAAGTGTGTTCTTGTCCCCACACCCTTTTCCTTCCTTCTCTCTCTCTCTTTTACTGTCACTTTTTCATCATGGCGATCTCCTTCACACCTATGAGGGGATACATCTTGGGCTCTCGCTAGCCACTGTTGAGCTCTAAGGCATCAAGTTCTAGTCTCGCTCAGTCTCTGATGGTTGCCTTTCGTGCCTTGTGCCCCATGTCACCTGCGGAGGGCGAGCTCCCCACGGAGCAGTGGGCATGACCACAGGTGTTTGTAGTCTCACGGGGTTTTGCCTACAGAGGGGATTGGATGAACCAATCTTCTCTGATCCCATCATCACATCCAGACACTGTTGAGCAGTAAGAGAATATTGGGACCCCACTCTGTGCATGTCATGCCAGCCCTGTTTAGTAAGTAACTTAGAAGTCATTCTAACAGCTACAAAGATTCAGTCCCTAAAAAGTTAAATAAGGTAGACTGAGAGAAGGGGAGGGGCCACAAAAGGAATTAAGATATGTTTTGCTGATGCATGACACCTGTGACTCACATGACTGTGTGTGTGCTGAGACCCTGCTATCAAAATCAGAAAGAAAGCTACATGCTTGTACCTGTGCTCTGAGCCTAACAGTTCAGTCAAGATTTGCACCCTGGGCACCTCCCCACCTCACTGACCTGAGTGTTGGTGTGCAAAAGCCCATTGGGGATCATAAATATTGGTCTCCCCGGCGGGCAGAAAAATTTATTTTCTGTTTGTGCTTGGAAAATTATTTTTAGATTAACTAAGGTAATGATTAAGAGGACAGGGAAGGAGCTCAGCCTGGGAAAGTGGCACCTGAGTGGCCCATCTCTGTGGAACTTTCTGTTGGCAGGTGAAGCCTGTGGCATAGGAGCAGCCCCATTCTCTGTAGACCTCTCCATTGGCAGGTGAGGCCTGCTGCACAGGAGCAGTCCCGGGCTCTGTGGTCCTCTAGGTTGAGAGGTGAGGCCTGCTCTCCCCTGACCAGCTACCTGAGGATCCGCGAGCAGCAGCCTCTGTCTGGCCACCATCAGATCCACCACTGAATCCTGCATGCTTTCCATCCATGGGCTGGAGACCCTGGTACCAAAGGCCAGCATTCCCTCACTATTGCAGTTGTGGTCTGAGCCATGCACCCCAGCAGTTGCCTGGGGATCCCAGCCCCAGTGGTCCATGACCTGCTATCATCTTGGGATAAGTTTGATATCCAGGTAAACTAGGGTCTCTAGAGTCCTTTGGTGAGCTGCCTGGGTAGCTTGTACCTCAGCACTTTTCATCTGACATCCAAAATGACAAGATGTACGAGCAAAATGCAGTCTCAGAACTCAACTCTGCCCAGGGCTAGGGATATAGCTCAGTGGAATAAGTGCCTGCCTGGCAAGTGCAAGGTCAGCTCCACCCAGAACAAGTCCAGGAGACACTGACATAAGAGAACTTGGAAGCCACACACCTGAAATCTCTGAAATGATCACATCTGAAGTAAAGAAACAACTCCCATCAGGCCACAGAAGAGATCATATCAGAAATAATGTCTCAGGCAAAAAAAGAAATGACAATAATAATGAAAGAAATGCGCCACACATCTAGAGAATAAACAGATAAAAAATAGAGGAACATAGGCAATAGATGGAAATGTTACATGAGCAATTTAGGAATGAATTAGAATGAATGAAACAGACACAAAGAGATTTCCAAGAAATCAGAACTCCCATTGAAAGCTTGCAAAACCTCTTGAAGGAAGCCAAAGATAGAATTTCAGATCTTGACATTATGGCAGCTAGCAATTGTGAAAGGAAAGATCTCTTAAAATCATTAAGGATCCAGGGAAAATCAATCCAACAGCTGCAAGACGAGATGAAGAGAAATAATCTCCAAGTAATAGGAGTCAATGATAGAGCAGGAGGCAACACAAAAGACATAAAAAGAATATTTGCAGATATAATAGCAGAAAATTTCCCAAGCATGGAAATAGAAACTGATATACAGGTAAATGAGACATATAGAACTCCAACTAGCCATAACCAAAATAAAACCACACCCAGACATATAATAATCAAGATCTGAGATACCCAGCAAAAGAACAGAATAGTAAAAGCTGCTAGAGAAAAGAAACAGATCACTTATAAAGGAAAGCCCATCAGAATCCTAGCAGACTTAATCAACACAAACCATGCAATCTAAAAGAGCTTGGAGCAAAGTATTGCAGGGTCCTGAGACAAAACAGCTTCCGACCCAGACTGATGTATCCTGCAAAACTATCCTTCAAATTCAATAGAGAAATATAATATTTCCATGACAAAGAACAACTGAAGAACTTCATGAGTGCCAAACCAACCTTACAAAAAGTACTAAAAGATAATCTAGACTGGGAAAAAAGAGACCATAATCTCAAGAACAATAGAAAGGAGCCCTCAAGCAGAACAAGCAATTAAACGATAGCAAATGTAGGAAACGAACAGCAAGTAAATAGCATGACAAGGATAAGCCAATATATATGTTACAACCATTAATGTAAATACCCTCAATTCACCAGTCAAAAGAAACAGACTGGCAAACTGGATTAAGAAACAAAATCCCACAATATGCTGTATACAGGAAACATACAGTATTCAAAAGGATATCCACAGATTGAAAGTCAAAGAATGGAAAACAATTCTCCATGCAACAGGTTCCCAGAAAAAAGCATGTGTAGCTATTATGTTTGCAGATAATGTAAACTTCAAACTGAGAACAATCAAAAGAGATTGCAAGAGGAAGAGATAGCAATCCTAAACATGTATGCACCAAATATTGGAGCAACAAACTATATAAGTCAAATCTTAATAGACATGAAAAACCAAATAGTCAGTAACACTATTGTAATAGGGGACTTAAACACCTCTTTGATGCAGAGACGGGTCAACTAGACAAAAAAAATCAACAAAGAAATAACAGACCTGAACGAAATCTGTGAACAAATTGACTTAGTAGGTGTATACAGAGTATTCCACCCCACAACATCAGAACACACATTTTTCTCAGCTGCACATGGGACTTTCTCTAAAATAGACCATATTCTAGCCCATAGAGCATACCTACCTAAATGGAAAAGAGTTGAAATTATCCCATGCATATTATCTGAACACAGTACAAAGAAATTGGAAATTAATGACAAAAGGCACTCCAAAAACTCCATAAACACTTGAAAATTAGACAATAACCTCCTGAACAACCAATGGGTCACAGAAGAAATAAAAAAATACCTACAAACAAGTGAAAATGCAAATACAACTTACCGGAATCTATGGGATGCATTGAAAGCATTTCTCAGAGGGAAATTTATAGCAGTGAACTCACACATAAGGAAAACAGAGAACAAATAAATAGCCTAATGCTGCACCTTAAACTTTTAGAGAAAGAACAAGTCAAGCCCAAAACCCAGAGAAGGGAGGAGATTATAAAGATCAGGGCAGCAATTGAGATGAAGAAAACAGTACAAAAAATAAATGAATCAAAGAGTTGGTTCTTTGAAAGAGTAAATAAAATTGATAAAACCCTAGCCAACTTTATCAAAAAAGGAATGGAAATAACTCATTCATGCAGTAAAGAATGAAAAGGATGAAATCACTACAGATCCTACAGAAATTCAAAAGATTAATACCTACTTGAAAATCTTTACTCCCATAGGATAGAAAACTCAGAAGAAATGGAGAGAGTCCTAGATATATACGAATTACCAAAGTTGAATCAGGGAGATATAAAAATCCTGAACAACCCAATATCAATTAATGAGATTGAAAATGTAATTAAAAACTTACCAACAAAGAAAAGCCCAGGCCCTGATTGATTCCCAGCAGAATTCTATAAACTATTATTCAGAGAAGATTTAGTACAACATTCCTCAAATTCTTCAGTGAAATTGAAAAGGAAGCAATTCTTCCTAACTCATTTCTGGACACAAGTATTATACTGATGCTAAAACCTGAGAAAGAACAAACCAAGAAAGAGAACTATAGACCAATCTCCCTAATGAACATACATGCAAAGATACTCAGTAAAATACTAGCAAATAGAATGCAGCAAATCATAAAGAAAATTATATACCATGACTAAGTTGGATTCATTCCAGGAATGCAGAGATGGTTCAGTATTCACAAATCAATTGAGGTAATACACCATATCAATAGAACCAAAGACAAATCCACATGATCAGAAAATAGGAATAGATGGCCTCTACCTAAATCTGATCAAAGCCATCTGTGACAAACCAACAGCCAACATCATACTAAATGGACAAAAACTGAAAGCTTTCACTTTAAAGTCAGAAACAAGGATGTCGACTGTTACCACTCCTGTTCAACATAGTTCTGGAAGCATTAGGCAGAGCAATTAGACAAGAGAGAGAAATAAAAGGAATAATGATAGGAAAGGAAAAAGTGAAATTGTCACTATTTGCAGATGACATGATACTTTATATGGAAGACCCCAAAAACTCCACCAGAAGACTCCTTGAATCAACAAATTCAGTAGTATAGCTGGTTACAAAGTCAACACTCAAAAGTCAATAGCACTCCTGTACACAACAGACTGAGAGAGAAATTAAGGAAACCATACATTTTGCAATAGCATCCAAAAATTGAAATATTTAGGAATAAATCTAACAAAAGAAGTAAAAAAATCTATTCAATGAAAGCTACAGTACTCTGAGAAAAGAGATTGAAGAGGACTTCAGTAAGTGGAAAAATACTCCTTGCTCATGGATAGGAAGAACCAACACTGTGAAAATGGCCATACTGCTAAAATTATACAGATCCAATGCAATTCCCATTAAGTTACTATTAGCATATCTCACAGACCTAGAGAAAACATTTCTTAAATTCATCTGGAACCAGAAGAGACCCAGGATAGCAAAAGCAATCCTGGGCAACAAAGAAGTCAGGTGGAATCACAATCCCTGACCTGACATCATATTACAAAGCTACTGTAATAAAATCAACATGGTACTGGCTAAAAACAGACCTGTGGATCAGTGGAATAAACTGGAAGATGTAGCCACAACCACAAACACACTCAGCCACCTAATCTTTGACAGAGGGGCCCAACAAGCTCACTGGAAGAAAGATAGCCTCTTATATAAATGGTGCTGGAAAAATTGACTTGCCACTTGCTGAAGATTGAAATTAGACCCAAGTCTATCATCATGCACCAAACTGAAGTCAAAATGGATCATAGATGTCAATATTAAAACAGAAACCCTAAATCTATTGGAAGAGAGAGGTAAAAATCTTGAAGACATAGGAGTAGACAGAGAGTTTGTGAACAAAAACCAAATGACAAGGGAAATACTTGAAAGAATCAACAACTGGGACCTCATCTTACTGAGTCGTTTTTGCACATCTAAAGAAATCACCAACAGAGTAAAAAGAAAACCCACAAATGGGAAAAAAATCTTAGCTTCTGTCCCTTGGACAAAGGTCTTCTATCTAGAACATATAAAGAATTAAAAAACATGAACCTCCCCAAATTCAAAGACCCAATCTGGAAATGGGCATCTGAGAGGAATACACGCTTCTCAGGTAAAGAAATACAAATGGCAAATAAATACATGAGAAAATGTTCAACATCATTAATCATTCAAGAAATGCAAATTAAAACAACATTGAGATTTCATCTCACCCCAGTAAGAATGGCTATCTTTAAGAAATCAACCAATAACAAATGCTGGTGAGGCTGTGGAATAATAGGAACTCTTCTCCATTGGTGGGAATGCAGACTGGTGAAACCACTGTGGAAATCAGTTTGGAGATTCCTCAGCCAACTAGGTCTAGAGGTCTCCTTCAACCCAGCTGTTCCCTTTCTGGGTATTTTCCCAGAAGATCTGAAAACAGCATGTCACAGCAATATATGTGCACCCATAGCAGTGCAATTTGTAATAGCTAAATTGTGGAAGCAACCCAAATGTCCATCCACTGATGATTGGATAAAAAAATTGTGGCATTTTTATATAATAGAAAATTACTCAGCTATAAAGAAAGGCAAACCTGGGGCTTTTATACGTAAATGGTCACAGGTAGAGACCATATTCATAAGTGAAATAAATAAGATGTGCATGTGTAAGCAACATATTTTATCACTAGTGTAAGACCTGAAAGTGTCAATATAAATTAGGAGGTATGATAAACATTGTGAAATGAAAGGAAACTGCTCAAAAGTAAAGAGCAGCTGGGATGAGGGGAAAGAGAAAAGGAAGAAAGGGATAATTATATATGTATGTATATGCAGGGTAGTTAACATAGTTGTACTGTGGACTTCTGTTGCTTTATTGTAAGGAACAGTTAATGATTAGTTGTTTGATCAATCTTGCAGGTCTATATGTGTTTTCCTGAGTATGCACTTTGAAGTTATCAGTATGTAATACAACAACCATTGTTAATTCCCTGTCACCTTGTCTGTAATTCAGTTTTACTTGTACTATTCTTGTGCTACTTTGTAAATGGTTGTTTGTTAATGTTTTCATTCTTTTACTTTTAAAATTAAAAACTAGTAATAATTAAGAGATTGTAAAGTAGCAAAATGGCTGCACAAGCAGCATGATTCTAGACATGGATGCCTGCCACTGCAGAAGCAGCTCCTAAATATCACTGAGAGGCAGGAACAAGGGGTCCAGCCCCTCTGGGTTCTGCTTCAGAGTCATATAAGTTTCAGGGAAGATGCAGGGAATGATCTCACTGATGTGCAACAGATACTAGTGCTTGTTTTACCAGGAAAAGTGCAGTGGGGAGGGGGCATCTGAAAGCATCCTCTGCTGACATGCTTCTCCCTTTCTGCAGGCTTGGTGCCTCCTCGCTGTTTATTATGTAGCTGTAAACCCTCAGTGACGTGGGCTTCTTAACACCTGCATTCTATGTTCACCCAATAAGCTCCCCTGCCTGCCATTTAACGTCTTTTCAGGCTTACAGATTTATCTCCTAATTGCTGTTTTATAAATACATTCTTGGGCCTGTGCAATGGAGAAATGTGCACTGAAAAGCCAAGCTCGCCCTTGCTGATGCCTGCTGCTGCGTCAAGTGTCAGCACCACAGGAAGATCCTGCATAATTCTGCTCTCAGTGTGCCAGCTTGTGGTGGAGGTGCTTGCTGGTCCTCACAGCCCTCTGGGGGACTGAGACAGGAAGACTGCAAGTTTGAACCCAGCCAAGCAACACAGCAACTTTGTGAGACTCTCTTAAAATACTTAAAAAGCGTTTAGGGTTGTACCTCAGTGCAAAGGCCCTGGGTTCAATCCCCAGTAGTGCAAAAGAAAAGAAAAAAAATGATGCCAGTCATGTTTTGTCTACTGATTGCTTGGGGAGCACTCCATAGCAAAGGTGGCAGACAGGGAAGTCTGTAGGTTGTGTGGGTGTGGCCCTGTGTGGACTGCCTCTCAGCACTGAGCCCTGCACCCATGGCACAGCTGCATGGGCTGCAAGTCCGTGACGGGGTAGATGCGGGAGGCACCCAGACATCTGTCATGCACAGCAGGAGTAATTCTTGTGAGGGGTGAGTAGAAGAGCATAGGAAAGGTCTTCCCACAAAGGGGTTTGGCATTGGTGACTCCATTTCCTGCTCTTCTTTCTCCCTCTTCCTACAAGGTGAAAAAATGGTATTTGAATTTCTTTCAGCCCAAATTAAAAAAATCTAGCAACAAATTGGGTTGTGTTTGAATGATCCCAAGTCATTTTGTGTGCTGAGATTAAAAGAAACTCTGAGTTTTCATATTTACAGTTGATAGAATTTAGTGGATTTACTTTAATCATCATAATCAAAACCTGTTGGGTGTGTATCATGGGATGCATGCGGTCACAGTGCTTTCAGATTTCACCATACCTGTGTTACAGCCAGGGATATAGTGTCCATTGCTAATTGCAGCCACGGTTCATCTCATTTTCTGTACTCCATGTGCACCTCCTAAAGGCACTACTGGCAACAGTGCTGTGGATTAGATCTCATGTCCCTCAAGGCCACACGCAAGCATGGATGCGGCCTTTGGAAGCTGACTAGACAATGGGGGCTTAGGAGGCAGGGCCTGGCAGAAGGGGAGGTGCTGAGCGAGTCACCTGGAAAGGAAATGGGCCCTTCCGGCTCCTTCCTTCTCTCTATTTCCTGTCCTCCATCCCCTAAGCAACTCTCCTCCACCAACCAGACCCCCGTGCCCTGTGCCCTGCCTTGGAGCAGCTGGCCATGGACTGAAACTGCAAACTGGCCAAAACAGACCTCCCCTCCTCAAGCTGGGGGTGCTCCGTATTTTGTCCCAGAGATGAGGAAAGAGACTAAGACGGTTGGGGCTGAGTTAGCTTGGGCCATTGCTGAAAGTGACTGGTGAAAGAGAGCAGACCATTTGTACTTGCTGAAGAGGAGCTCTGTTTCTGTTCTCACTGGGCGGCGACACCGCCACCTCTGCACCTTACACGACTCACTGTATCACAGAAGTAGTTGATGGTGAAGGCAGAAGTACATGGTGATGGTGATCTTTCTGTTAAGCATATCAATAAACGGGATGGAGCAGGCCTTCCGATTTGGGAGTTTGAATATTTAATTATACTAAAGCAAAAAATATGAAACTTAATTTTGGCTTGCAGTTACACATTAAAACACTTGCTTCATAATATTCAGTGTTTGTCATTTAAAGCAGTGCTTAATGAGCCATGATAAATACTGAGAAACAAAGGAACGGCTTTGCCCTGGGTGAGGAGAGTGCACCATGTGCACCACATGGTAGCTGCACACAAGAGATTTGAACTGTGCAGCTATTAGCAAATTACAGTGACTTCTTTTCTAATCAAGCCTGTTAAAGGTAGGTTCAATACTTTGGTGTCTCCTCTGTAGCCCCCACATTTGCAGGCCACTGCAAGTTATCACCGGAGCAGATTTAGGGGTGTTTTACAAAGTGTGAATCCCCATCAGTGGGTCTTGCTATCAGTTTGGTGGTGAACTGACAGCTTGCAGGCCTCAGCAGGCTGTATGTCATTGACTGCTTAAAAGGTTCACCATCACTGGTGTAGAACTTTGTGGTCAGCATTCAAAGGAACTGGGCATGGAGGCACATGCCCACAATTCCAGCACTCGGGACTCTAAAAGGACATTTGCATCATTGTCCTTAGTATACAGGTTGCCCTAGTTGCTTCAGAATCTGAGCCCTTAGTTGGCTTGGCATTCAAGGCCACTTAGAATTTATTCTTGGCTGACCTTTCCGACTCTGACTTTGTAGCCTTCTAGCTCAGGGGTCAGTGAGCTGTGGCTAAGGTCATGTGAGCCTTTCACACCTCAGCTCGTCCTGGCTTCTGCATCTATTTAAATGATTGAAGGGAGTGCCAAGGAAACAGAAGGACACGGAACAGACACACACGAGCTTACAGAGCTGGCGTGTTTGCTGTCTGGCCCTTTGCTCTGCTGTGCCATTGCACAAGTGTCCCTGCTTCCTGCTTGCATCTGCTGCTGTCTGTCTGGGATGCAGTCCCTCTCTGTCACTTAGCATAGGCACACAGGCAGGCAGCCAGTGTCTGGTGTGCAGGGCCAGTGCAGGGCAGGCAGTGAGAGCTAGCGTGTGGATCACAGAGAGAGGTGGTATTTGGAGAGAGGGATGGAGCCACGAAGGGTGGGCATGGAGATGTGGGCAGTGCCAACCAGACAGGCTGCTTGGGCAGGCTGTGCTTTACCCTTCAGGCCTTGAGGACCCACTCTGTAGACCTGAGCCATGGAATAGCATGCTCAGATCTATGTTCACAGAACATCATGGTGCTAGTGGGTAGAGCCAGAGTAACAAGCTCTGAGTAAACCAGAGTCAGGGTGGCCTAGCCAGCCAAGCCTCCCCTAGGGTGAACTCACCCTGGCACCTTCTCAGTATCCCTGGAGGAGGGGGAAGGCTGGAAATTGGGGGTGACTGCCTCAGCCCAGAGGAGGTGTGGCATTCCTGTCACAGTCGCAGTCACAGGCCACTGGTCTGGCTTTTCTCCAGGCCCTGGGTCTTTGTGCTGCTACTCTGCTCTGTTTCACTCACACAGTAGGGCACAGGAGGGGATGTGGTCCTGTAATCAGGTCATGACCCTGCTTCTCTTCAACAGCCATGTCCTCAGGCTCTGCCCCTCTCTTCCTGGCTGTGAGGGAGCGAGCCCTCTGTGAGGGCTCCTGGGCTGCTCCTCTGGGAGCTAAGTTTCAGATAATTACAGAAAGCTGAAGCTGCGGCTTGCTGCTTTTGGCCAACATTGTATAGAAATTGGTAGAGCTCTTCTACATTTGATACCTATTGGAAGCATAGGTTCAGAACCACATCTGCAAGGTCTTTTTGTTTGCTTAGCTCTCTTGGACACTATGTCTTTGATGTATCACCCCATGTATCCCTCTCAATTTAAAGGCAGCACCCTTAAAACTATTGGCTTTTTGTGGAGGGCAGCATCCATTAATTGGGTCTGTGCTCTGAGCCATTTTGTCCACTTGAGAGAATTTATGAGGTCACACCCTTGGTGTATTTTTCCCCAAGAGCATGTCACTCTTCTAAAGGTTTTACCTGGTGTTCATTATCTGTGAACTCCTCAATCTTATCTTTTACTGCTGAGTTCTAGTATTAGTAAAGTTTTACCCATTTAAGGCCCTGGATCTTTGTGCTGCTACTCTGTTCCATTTCACTCACACAGAACAGACGGGGCACCGTGGAGAAACAGTCTGTGGCAGGGTAGGCAGGAAGCAGCCAGCAGCATTCTCTTTTTCCCTCTTATCTAGGCTGCATGCCTGTCCGTGGGCGCCATCCACACCCGGGGTGGGCACCCATCATCCACACTCAGCTGTGCTAAACCCATCCGTGTGCTAACTTAGTTACTGTACCCTTCATCCGTATCCACACGCCCTAGATCCAGCCATTGCAGAAAACCCCACCTGTAAGTACATGAGGCTTTAAGGGGATATCTAGAACAAGTCTGACTTTTAAACAGACAGCAGTTTTATTAAATATTTCTTTATAGTGTAACATCGATTCTTGGTTTTTCAATGTCTGTTTTTCAAAGCTACCTGTTACTTTATACTTAGCATCTGTTGTATATTAGAATATGCTTAGTACACAGTGGCTCAAGAGAACAGAGGGTTCTCTTGGAAGAGTTGACCTGAGGGCCAGGCTCGGCCACGAGGAGGGACTGCAGTCATACATGTGAGCTGGAGGTCAGGGGAAGACCTCGTCTGGCTCTTGTCAGGTGGATGTGAGGCTGGATCGGTGCCCTAGCTTGCATACTGAACCATGACCAAGAATTGGCCTTGCCAGACAGGGAACACAAGCATTTCCTGAAGACTGCAGCCACATGCTGAGGCCTGGAAATGATGCAGAGCTGCACTGCTGGAAGCTGGGCTGTGGGCACTAGAGGGCAGCTAAGAGCCTACTGGTCAAAGTCTTTGGGTTTCATGCTGAGCAATGTAAGGAGCTCGGAGAAAAAGTTTACCTGAAACAGAATTCAGTGATAAAAACTCATTAGAAGCATTAAAACAACAACAACAAACCCCAGTCAGTGGTGTCTGAGCTACTTCCTTGTGGCTAGGACCAAATACCCAAGACCTGCAACTTAAGGGAGAAGAGGATTGTGGTGGCTCACGGCTCAGTCCATGGTCTAGGGCTCCAGGGCAGGAAGTGCCTGGTGGAGGGGAGATTGTCTTATCTGGGCAGACAGGAAGTGGTGAGAGAAAGGAGGAGCCTGGGAGCAGGTAAACCCTCTGATCACGCCCCTGGGACAGGCCCTCCCACAGGCCTCGCCTCCTGACGGCAGCAGTTGCAGCCAGATAGAGCCCACCTGTGTCAGATAGAGCCCTGACGCTGGAGAATGGCCAGTGTGTCTCACCAGGGGTGTTGAGCACTTACTGTGAGTGAGGTACTATGCTGATCATTTCGCATTTCATCTCATTTAAATTCTCAAAATGATATTAGGCGATAGATGGTACTTTGCACATTTTTGCTGATGGCAGAAACAAAAGTTTAAAGCATGTCATCAGATAGGAAAGATATAATCCTGGGCAGCAAAGATGAGACCAGGTTTTCAGTGGCAGTGAGAAGTGAAGATCTCCACTTCTATGTGGGGGAGTCAGCTGCCCCAGCCTTCTGTTTTGCCAGTTTTTGTTGAAACTTTTCCACCCCATACAGTAAGGCAGGAAGAAAATTGGGCAGCTAGGCTATCCGGGTAGTTCTGCTTTCCATACATACAAAGATTTGCTCCATTGTGTTAATTCTTACTCGACCTTGATCTCACTGTCACTCCACTGCAGCCAGCACACACACTGCCAGAAGCCCAGCCCCAGGCTTGAGGGTGCAGGGCCAGGAGGAGGCTGGAGGGATGGCAGGTTCCAGTGTGAGCCTCCTCTCCTACCTTCCTGGAGCTCAGGGTTTCCTGGCACAGGATATGTAAACTAAACACACTTGTAGTATCGCATGTTTCTAAACCACAGGCGTAGGATGTAGTGGCCTGTGATACCAGCACTGGGGAGGCCAAGGCAGGAGGAACACAGGGAGTTCAAGTTAGCCTGCGCTATATAGTGAGACCCTGTCATAGAGAAATAATATAAGCCTAAATCCTAGGAAGGAGCCCAAGGTCCTAGCCCTTGCCTCAGGGGGAGACTTCTGCTCCTGCTGTGGCCTTGGCTGCTGGAGCTGCAGGGATTGGCTGAGGGGCATAGATTCTACAACTTCTTTTGAAGCCACATCTGCAAGCAAGGATTCAGCTATAACTCCATGGAAAAAGCTTCCTTAAGGATACCTTCATCAGTATATTAGGGCTGAAGCACATCAGTCACCACTTCTGAAAACTAATTAGTCCAGATAGAGCGACTGGAGGTAGCGACAGGAAGTGGAGGTTTCCTTTGAGGCCTCTGATGTCATGCATTTAAAGCTTATGCCTATTTCTCAGTGTCCTACGATGACTAGTTTTAAGAAATAGTACGGAAAATTAACATTTTATCATAGATCTTTTATGGTTTTATATATTTAAATTTTATTTTTGAATGTATAATAGATATCATGAAATTGGAAAAAATGTTCAAATGGGAAGGGGAACAAGTGGGGGAGGAGAGAAGGGAAAAGTTAAAAAAATGGGAGAAGAATGAAAAATGGAAACAAAGCTTTGTAAATGGGGAGGGGAAAAGGGTTGGAAGGGAGGATATGGGAATGGTAAAAAATTTAAAAAGATAAAAACATGAAAACACAGAAAAAATAATTTTTTGAGACAGGGTCTCTCTATAGGCCTTCAGCTCGCTGCATGGCCCAGATTGGCTATGAACTTGTTGCAGTCCTCCTCCTTAAGCCAGCTGGATGCTGGGATTACAGGTGTGCGCCACCACGCCCAGCTCCAATTTGAGAAAATCCTTTTGAAGATAGAGTACCAATGTGTGTCATAGTTGACAGGAAGCCAGACGGAAACTTGAAAGCAGCACAGATGACTGGGCACCGAGATCGCTGGTGATTCTAGCTCAGCCAGGCAGTGTAGAGATTTCACTTGGTATTGTTGAGGATAAATGGGCTTCGTGTTTTCAATATCAGTACAAAACCAGAACCCTGCATAGCTGACACCGTGCCTGGCACATGCCAGTGGGCAAATGAGTAAACACAGCGTTGTCACAGAAACCTTGAAAAATGGGAAAGAAAAAAATAGCTTATAACCCCAACACCTTAATACTATCTGATTTAAATTTTTATATACATATAAAATGGCTATATATACACATTTATATATATACATATATCTAGTATACATATACATAAAGACTACCTAGAATATATACATCTTATATATCATTTAAACTTTAATGTTAGTATGCTAGAGACAGTTTTATATTTGGATTTCTAAAGTTTTATGATAAGCATTTTCCAGAGTTGCTGTGTGGATTTTAGAATTCCAGTTTTAATGACTGCATAACATACTTTCCAATAACTGAGCAGAAGCTAGCTGCTATTTCCCTTGTCAATTAGATTGCTTTTGAAGTTTTTGATAGTTTTTTTCTTGTCAAGGTCTTTGTGCATATATTTCTTTGGGATTATTTCATGAAATGATCGTTAGAAATTATGATTGTAGGAACTCGTTCGTGTAACTAGCCATCAGAGGATTAGTGGCTTTACAGTCCCAGCATTACCTGCTTCAAGTGCGATCCCTTTTAGAAGCCCTTCTGTCTGATGTAGTAGTGCAGGTGGTTCCTCACTGCTTTTCTCTTCTTCTTGGGACACCACCAGTCATGCTCTCCCAGGGGTGGGATTTTGCTTGGCTGAGTTGTGGGTGCTGAGCCCTCCATGTGTGCTATGTGGCAGGCAGGACCACTCTGTCCCCCATGGTAACTGCTCTCACTCTTGTAGCTGTCTGTGGACGTGCGTGAAGAGATGACCAGGAAGGCCATTGCCACCATCACACGCTTGATGGAGAAGCCACGGAAGAGGAATTCAGAAGATGATGCTCAGGCAGCTGGGGCCTCTGAGGTCACCTATGCAGATGCTCTGAGTCACCTGCAGAAGTCGCTTGCCCACCTGGGAACTCTGGGCCACAGTTTCATTGTCTCTCTAAAGGACAGTGAGCAGGTAAGAAGGCATACACCCGAGAACCCTGTGGGCCGCACTCTCAGACACTGTCCCCCTTTATGTGATGCTGAGTCAATGTGGGCCTGGAGCATGAGGATAAGTACTGTCCCTCTGGGCAGCTGGCAAGACACACAGGTCTTGCGGACATTCAAGATCCCAGTGTCAATTTCGATGGGGTTTTCGGGCCTACAAAGGTTCATGAAAACTGCCTGCAGCCTCTGTCCTTTAACCTCTTCATTTTCACTTGACACTTCATTTTTAATTCTTTCCAAAGGAATTTGGGGTGCTTAGGGCAGATGCTACCCAGGCAACAAAGTGAAGAGATGTGCCGGGTGGATCCCAGCACTCTAGAGCTGAGACAGGAGGATTGCCGTGAGTTCAAGGCCAGCCTGGACTGCATAGCAAGACCCTGTCTCAAAAAGCAAAACAAAAATAGTAATAGTAAAGTTAAGAAATGCTAAGACATGATTTTCAAGCTCTTCTAGTGCTGGCTGTTTTGCTTTCCAGCTCTTCCTCTGTGATTTGTGCAAGTGCAGAAATAGCCTCCTATGCTCACTACTGGAGTTTCCCAAAGGCAGCGCACCTCATGTCCATTGCAGCACTGCCCGTCTCCTGTGAATGCATTGTTGAGGTGGCTTTTCTGTCCTTGCTTCATTTCTGGCCAAGGCTCCAGTACCCACAGGTGCTACCGAACTGGCAATTTCTTTCTGTGTCTTAGCAGCTGCTGCAGTGTAGATGTTCTTCTCCATAACTGGAAAGTTGACAAATGAGTTGTTTTCATATGCATAGGAACCATGTTTAGAGACATGGAAAGTCTCCCATTTGCTCTTTACGGCTGAGGCCCAGAACCTGTAAGTGGCCACCAACTCCTCTTTCAGTTTCCTGAAGTGTCCAACAACGTGCCACCATCAAAGGGAATAGTAATTCTTTAACAGCATCCAAAATCTACTTAATGCTCAGATCTTTCTCGCACAGTTATTTTGGAAAACAACACAGTATATTCAGGGTTCCCAGGGAAACAGAGAAGAACCTGGAGATGCTGCTGTCGTTTGGAGACCACCTTCAGCTTGCTGCAGAGGTGATTGCTGTGTCCTCCTTCAGCTGTGCTGAATGTTAGTTCTACTGGTGGCAGAGCTGACTTCCAGATTCTAGTCTCCACCCACTGATGCTTCTGACACTGAGCCTGTGACTTAGTATCTTCTCACATCAGTTTCCTTGATGATGGCATGCAGCAAGCTAAGCTATGTGTGGGGTCACTGAAGTAGTATTAGGTTCCATGTGTGCACCTGCCTGACAGTTACGCTCTGCTGAGTGTGTGTGCAGTCTCTAGGGCTACTGAGTTTACACTCAGAAATTTACAACTACTGTGTTTCCCTGAAAATAAGACTGAGTCTGTGTCAGTTTTTGCTCCCAAAGATGTAATAGGACTTCTTTTAAAGGGATATCTTATTTTTTATGTACAACTATCTACATTTATTCAGAAACAGTCCTGTCATCTTCTGGAACATCATCCTAACTCTCAAACCTCAAATTGTGGCGTGAATTTCTTGTGACTCCTCTTCCTGAACACCCATTGGCCCAATCCCTCCTGTGCAGTGGGAGAGCACTCTGAACGCGTGCTTCTTGTCCACGTAGGCTGCTCATGTGCATCATTACACACGGCGCATTGAGTTGTGTAGATTCAAGTTACGCGCAGCTGCGTCCATGTATTATCAAGTGTGTGGTATTCCTGCATCGTGTCTGTGCTGCGATCAGTTTCTCTGCAGTAAGACTCTGGTTTATCTCCTCACACCATCCTCCAAGATGCCCACGTGGGTATTTACAAATACGTGACTATAATTTATATTATCATTTATTTTAGGTATCAGTGTCAGTAATAATTATGTGTTAATGTAATTATTTTATAACTCTGTTGTGTCTTGCAGCAGACATACTGAGTGCATCTGTCTGTCTGGCAACTTGAAGTGGTATTTTTAGGGTAGGGCTTATATTACAAGCATCCTGAATAATCATACTCAGGCTTGTTTTCTGGCGAGGTCTGGTTTGGGGCATATGCAGGGTTGTGTGGCTGCGATACAGGAGTAGTAACAGTGGGACTGTTCTTTCCCGGGTGGTGCGCCACACCTGACTCAGTACTCATGCTCACAGTGCTGCCCATTCTGTGTTCCCCTATCTTCACCCACGGCCCGCAGATGTGGAGGTTCCAGATTGCAGAAATCCACTCTACTAACACAGGAAGCGAAGATTCCCATCCACATCTGGGCTGGGCCTGTGCCCTGGTAACCTGCCATGACCCTGGATGTGCCCTGGGTGGTGTGGTGATCTAGGTGATCTAAACATACACAGGGGATCCCAACTGGGTGTCCAGCACTGGCTCCTGTGTCTTCCAGGACGCCCAGCGGAGGTATCGTGAGCTGTACGACCTGTCCCGCTCAGAAGAGGGGGCAGTGCGCAGCCTGGCTGTGAGCATGTGTTTGGACGGTCAGCCGCTGGCCATGATTAAGCAGCTGCTTGAGGTGGCAGTCGGCCCCCAGGATGTGTCACCCAAGGATGTTGTGCAAAGTGCCATCAAGAAAATAATTTCTGCATTGAGGTAAGCTCTAAAGCAACCACAGAGGGAAAAGCTGGGGTACTGTTTACCCATCTTGATGTAGAGCTCATGATTGTCTAGATGCCAGACCAAAGTCACGGATGGAGAAGCATTTGACATTGTCAAGTACTTGATAGGGTTAGTGTTAGGGTTCGAAAAGGCTTTATGTTTTAAAATACCTTGATGAAGGAGAGCTGAGACCATCTGCCTTGGGCTGTCATGGGCTTAGTGACAGAAGCGACTCCCTTCAGTCAGCCTCCTCTCCCACCTCACGGAGGCCAGTGAAGGGGAATGCATGGCCAGCAAGGCAAGGGACACGGTGTGGGAGCTGGGGTGGACGTCTATCGCCTTCTCCACTTTCTTTCCTGGGAGCAGGCGAAGCAGGCCCAGGGTCCTTCGGAAGCACCCAGGCAAGGTCCCTAGCTCTGGGAAGAGGTTGGCACTGTGAGAGTCTTGGGCATGGCTGGTCTGCAGGGTGACAGGTCCATCCCAAACCCTTTATTGAAAGCCTCCAGGGGATTAGGACCGGAGGACTGAGGTTGGCAAGTGATGAGGCATCAGTGCTTTTTGTGAGCAATGGGATTAGGCTCCAAGATTCCATTGTGTTTAATTTATTCTCCTTTAAGATTCTTTGTCATTCTTTGTTGCTCTTGAGGAACTTCGGGCTTAGATGCAGGTCAGTTTCCTACAGCCACGCTGAAATCAAATGGGCCTTTCTCAGCTTAGTCACCGCAACTTTATGCTTTTCACCTTCATGTTCTGAGGTGGCTGTTGGCTTTACATGCAGGGACAGGCATAAAATATGGCAGCATTGTTGAGAAATAAAGCACCAAGCTAAGAATGCTTTGTTCTGTTAGTGGCTTGATCTAATCTTTTGTTGCTATTGTGAGAGCCACTCTGTGGCAGGTGATGGGATGCTTGCCTGCCACATGTTGTACCTCTTAGTGTGTAGTTATCTTTACTGTTTCTAAATCAGGCCCTAGGTGAAGTTTGCAAAAGTAAAGGTTAAGAGTTTTGATGGTTTTAGTTCATTCCCTAACTATTGAATTTTGTCATGAATGATTAAAGTAACGGCCTGGTGGCACCTCCACGTCCATGCACTTGTGGTCTGGCTGATGCTGCCTCCCACCCAGGGCCTGCAGAGGCTGGGTGCTGCTCCAACAATCCTGTGCTTGGCAGTGAGGAGATGCACTGGAAGAGCTCAGGTGCCTCTTCCTCAGAGGAAAGACAGTGCTGTGGATAGGGGAAGCCTTTACCCCTGGTGATGCAGCAGGGGCATCACTGAAGTAGCAGTGCTTTAAGTCTTGCAATCGAAGACCTCTGCCGTCTCTCTGTGTTTCCAGAATATGCTAGGTACAGGCATGATTGTAACCCTGGTCCCAGGGCTGTAGGGACATAGTCCTGATACCTAGTAAGTCACAAATAAATAAGTTTTTAAAAGAGAGTGCAGCTGGCACAGTCAGGATATGCCATCTCCATGTTTACTGGTTAATGCTGAGTGAGTGCCTTTGATGACTGCGTTCGAGCAGGCTGTGAATTCCTGACAGGAGGCCTGGGATCCCTGCGAGTGCAAACAGCCCCATTCCACACTCCAGCAGCTCCTCCGGGCCTGGCCTTCCTGTACATGCACACTGCACAAGTGGCCACAAGCAGGCGGTGTAGACCAGGCCTGGCTCTAGCTGGCTCATATGCGGTGTGAGCACATAGCATGCCTCTGGGACCCAAGCTGCTGGACTGACTCGGGGTCCCTCTTTCTTTCCACAGTGCAGGTGGTACCAACCTCAGTGGGACAACTGACCCACTCCAGGTCCTGGAAGGTGTGGTGGTGGCTGCGCGTGCCAGTGTGGACGCAGGGTAAGGCGGGCTTAGGCACCTCTTTCAGACTGGGTCTCTAGGCCTCCGGGCTGAGTGGCGTGGGCAGTGTTGGGAGGGGAGGGGCCTGAGGGCACCCTTGGGGCCGGAGGGGCAGCTATGCTTCTGGAGCCCGTCCCCCCAGCTCCATGCTGGGCCACAGCTAGAGCAGGGCACTGTTGTCCTGTGTCTTCTGTCACACCGAGGCCTGGAGAGGAAACTGCTTTGAGTTTTTAGGAAAGATCATCTGTGAGTTAACTGCATTAGCTTAACAGTTTCTGGAGTTTGTGTATATGTATAATATGTTTTTTTTCAAAGTTTCATAAAAGCTGGCCATTCTGGCACACACATTTAAACCTAGCATTCAAGAGGCTAAGACAGGAGGGTAGAAAGTGCAAGCCCAGCCTGAGCTGCATGGCTCTGTCTGAAAACATTAAAAAAAGCAAAAACCAAAACAAACAGGATGCTGCATCTCACATGCCATGGGGTTGCTGCCACTGTCCTAGGAGGTACCCGTGTCGCCCAAGCCCCAGGGTAGCGAGGGGAGCCACAGTGCATGGACCTGCATGATATGCAACTATTAGGGTTCAGGCTGGGATACGGGGCTTTCCCCTCCTGCTGCACTCGCTTGGCCTGCCTGGATCCTGCAGGTCAGAGCTCCAACCCCTCCTCCCATGGCCCTGGGCCTGGGGCATGGCCAGGGGGACAGGGCTCCCTAAGGCTCCTGCCTTGAGTTTGGCCTCATTTGAGCATGTTTGCCACAGTGGCCACTTCCCACTGAGTAGGAAGTGCAGTGTGCACTAGGGGCTTCCTGTACATCCACTGGCCTCCATCTGCTCACCTAGGGAGTGGGACGTTGACAGTCCTGACTCTGTCTATAGTTCAGGAACAGGACAGGACCAGGAGGCAGTGAGGCTTCCTGTGACCCCAGGTGTCTGGTCACCTTGCAAGTAGCATGAACCCAGCAAATATTTGTGCCTTCTGCGTTTCTTGTACACCATTCCTCCCAGGTTTTGATAAATGTCAACAACCTGACAAATGGCTTTATAAATTCAGTTTCAGTCAGTTGTCTACATTTTATAATTTCCTTTATTCCTAAATACAGACTATTGCTAAATTGCTTTTTAATTTAAATGACCATAAAATAGCCCTCGACAAGTATATTACATAATATATGCTAAGAGACATAGCTGGGGCATTGTAGAATTTTATACTTTGCAGGTACTGAAATGTGTCTTCTGATAGTGCAGGAATTTGGTTTTAGGTAAGTTAGTCTGGGACTCAGTTTAGGGGATTTATTGCAGACAGCCTTGTGCAGGTATGGTTATAACGGAACCAGGATGATAGAGTCCCTTAGCCCAGTCCCTAGGTGGATAAGCTTTGTGCCACACACAGATGTAACCCGTGGCAGCATTCTCAAGTGGGTTCCTTTCTTGATTCTATTCAGTCCACACTTTTGTCATAGACAGACATTCGTATTTTATTTTTAGGGTAGAGTGAAATTGGATACTCTAACCATGGACTGAACCCTAATCACACCTTGTGAGCATGGGCCTTGGGTCAGTCACATGGCGTCACCTGCTGGAGCCACTTGTGGGTGGCCTGTCCTCCCTGGGACTGGCAATGTGATGTCCAATGGCTGCGGTGACAGAATTTACAAAATGACTGGGATAGACTAGAAATATGTCCTGTTATTTATGTGCTAGCTCAGGACATACTGGTTGATGTTTGTTATTTATCTGGGTAATGTAACTCATTTTAAGAGGGTACTATGTAAAATCACTCATTTACACAGTTGTTAAATGCCTAATGTGGCTGTAAGCCATTTAAAACCCTGAATTTTTCCTTTCAGCAAGGGAAAAAATCATCCAGCAAGCAGGTATCTAGTTATTCAAACACTAGACAAGACCTTGAGAATTTCTCTCTCCCTTCACTATTATCCCACAGGGAGCAACTGGTGGCCCCTGAGGACCTGCTGGAGTGGCTGCGGCCCTTCTGTGCGGACGACACATTCCCCGTGCGGCCCCGTGTCCGGGTGCTGCAGGTCTTGGAGCAGTCCTTCCACCTGACAGAGGAGGACAGTAGGCTGCTGGTGTTCTTTCGGACAGAGGCCATTCTCAAGGCTGCCTGGCCTGGAAGGCAGGTAAGGAGGGGTGCATGCCCGTCATCCCAGCACTCAGGGAGGCTGAGGCAGGGGGATTGCAAGTTCACATCTATGCTGGGCAAAATGACCTGCAGATGTAGCTCCGTCTGGAAGTCCTGGGTTCAGTGTCCAGTATGGCCAAAGAAACAAAACACCAGAAAGTTTCCCTATTACCAGTAATTATAGGGCAGCAGTGATTAGAGGTTGCATGCAGTAAAGTTTCCTTTGTATGTCTGATCATGCATGTATGTACTAATCATGTCTCATGCACCACACACATTGATGATTTATGTCTTCATAGTAACTACGACCATCCACAAACTCCATTACCTGTGGCAGCCAGCTTCATACCATGCCAAGCATGAAGGGCTTGCCTTCCTTTTGGTGTGTCAGTGGATGCCGTGGAGACGTAATGTCACGTGCCCTCCGTGCTGCCCTCTGTGCTCCTCAAGGTCCTCTCTGACCCCTGAAGGCATCGTCACTGAACTGTGACTTCTGTACACGGGAACCTTAATTATCTATGTTATTTTCTATCATGAAAGCTCAGGAGCAGGAGGATGGACTTCGTTCTGAACCTGCTGAGTCCCCTGTGCCTGTGTGCAGAGCTTAAATACATGTCACTAGAGGAAGTGGGACCCTTAGTCCTCAAGGAAAGAAAGGCTGTGGTTGTTGAAATTTGTCTTACATTGCAAACAGGCGCACCCAAAGGACGCTGCTATGGCTTCTGTCTAGGTGTTCCCCAAAGCCTCACGCACTCATGGGTGGGGCTTTGTAGAAGTGGCTGGATCTGGGTGTGTGAATATGGATTAAGGGTGTGTGGAAACTAAATTGGTGCACTGATTACTTTAGCATAATTCTGGGTATGGGTAATGGGAGCCCCACTGGGGTGTGGGTGGCACCAACCAGTAGGCGTGTAGCCTGCATGGGATAAAAAGGAAAGGGAGGCTGGCTGCTTGCTGCCTCCTGCCTACTTTGCCATGAGCTGTTTCTCTTCTGTGATGCCCCTTTCCCATGCCATCTGCCTTAGAGCCAGCTGACTATGAACTGAAACCTCTGCAAAGTATGAGGTGACCTTTAACTTGTGGGTGGTGGGTATTTTCTCTCAGCAATGAGAGAAGTAGCTAAGACTGGCAAGATTCAAGAGTTGGCACCCTAGATCAAATGCTTCAGCACCCATAATTATGTTCTGTTTTTTTATTTCCTTCTATGAAATAAAAGAGGTAATTACTATTATTTATTCTTCAGAGCTACAGAAACTCAGAGGCTAAAAAAGGTGGATTTATTAACAATTGTTTAGTCTTGCAAGATTGCAGAAATAGATTATAGTGAAAGAGCCACTGCTATCTAAAATGTACTCTGACCAAGTGCCACGTCCAGGCTTGGGAGGTCACTCAGGGACCCTCCAAGGAGCACCCTGAGAACACGGATGCCACAGGCTCCAGGGTGAAGCACATGCGTGTGCCTAGGAGAAGTGGGGGGTTGTGTTTACTTGGCAGGTTCGGAGGCTGGTGTAGCGTTCCTTCCCCAGGGAAGCCTTCACTCACCCCCTCTGGAGCTCCCAGTCCTGGGAGCCGCCTTTTTTTTTTTGCGGTACTGGGGATCGAACTCAGGACCCTGCGCTTGCTAGGCTGAGCTATATCCCCAGCCCCCTGGGAGCCTTCTTAACACAGACTTATTTTTCAAGTGCTCAGCCTCATTCAGATTCTTCTTCCCTGATCACTGAAGCCAGGACCACAAGGCTAGTATCTTACTTTGTGTGGACTGGAAATATTGGGAGCCAGTGGAAGTCAGGGAAAACACAGTATCTGACCTGTTGCGTCAAAGCTGTTGGACACACACTCGACCCCTGGGCCCAGATTCTTGTTTTAAGCCTTTTTCCATGTTCCAGTTGCTTGAAGAACAAGTTTTTAGTTTTCTGTGATCTCAATGGTTTATTTATTTGGTGCCAGGAATTGAACTCAGGACCTTGTGCTTGCCAGGCAGATGCTGTGCTGCAGAGCTATATTCCTGGCCCCCGATCTCAATGGTTTTGAGTATTTCTGAGGTTGTAGTTTCTCCACAGCTTGACTTTTTCCAGAAACAGGACTTAATGGTAGCCAAGCCTGTCTTACCAAGCTTCCTTTCTCGTGTACTTTCTGAGCACCTTGTCTGTGTCCTGGTGCAAGCTATCTCCCTTACTCCTCCAGTCCCTACAAACTCCTCATTTCACCAGTGCTTTCCTGGAAACCCCCAGACTCCAGAAAGTCTCTCTCCCAGGGGTCTCAGACTCAGAAAAGTGACCTTGCACCCTCACCCTTTGTATTCTTCTCTGCTCTGCCCTCCCCTCACATGGGAGCAGTGGCCATGTGCTGGCACCTGCTGAGCGGGGTCTCTTTGGCATTTGCTAGTAGAAGTCAGAATGCGTCTGTGCTGGCTTCATCTCTAATCTTCTCTGAGGAGCAGATGCTCGAGAGCCTCCCTCCCTCCCATAGAAAGTAAGCATTCCATGTTGTCTGGCATTGCTGCTTCAAGTCTCCTTTGCAGGACAGGTGAATTAGATGTGGAACTTGGTCTTGTAGTTAACCTGGCTTCTTGGTTCCCTGGAAAATGAGTGCAGGAAAATTGAGGTTTCCGAATGGAAACACCAACAACTTTCTAGAGCATTACAGAGCCGCATGTGTAGTTCAGAGGATCTCTTAAATTGTTGTTTTCCAAACATTCTCCAAGCAGTGGAAAGATCAGGGCACTAGTGAACGGTGTCTCTGCATCTCCACTGGTGCGGTAGCCACAGGGTCCTGAGGGCGGTGCCAGCAGGGGCTGGGGGCTTCGTGGAGAGGATGGGGACTCTGAAGGAGGGAGGTAGAGTCTCCCCCCAGCATGTGTTCGCCCTCCCCCCAGTTCCAGGAGCCCCAGAGCTGCCCGTCTCACTCTCAGCACCTTGCACCACCTCTTCAGTTGCAGACTTTGGTAACATTCAGGGCAGAGATGGGCTCCTACCATCCAGAGAGGAGAACAGATAACGATGCTGTAAGGTTCAGTCACAGAAGTGTGGGCCTACTACCTTACCCAGGGCAGGACTTCGTATTTAATTATCTTCCCGGTGCTGCCGATGTGGGCCACAGATCACCCCAGGCTGGGCAGCTGCAGAACTCAGGAGCTTCGCTGAGAGGTGGCAGTTACTTGTTTTCTCTAGATCGGTTAGCAGAATTAAGAATCCAGATGCCCTCATTTTTCACCAGTTGGAGACTTGTTCCCATCCTGGAAATGTCCCCGGCACAGGGCGGAGATGAGAGAGAGGAGGGCAGTGTGCCAATCCTTCCTCACAGTTTATCTGGGCTTTTTAGCCTTGGTAAATTTCTAGTTAACTGTTGCATAAAGAATATGGGTTGAAACACTGATATTTCCATTGAAAACTTCTGTACGTTGGCACCCACTCTGGCCCCCAGTCCTCTGTGAGAGGGAATGCATGGCCTAGAGTCTCGCCTGTAGGGTTTCCCTGGGTCTGGATGTGAGCAGAAGACAACCCTGCCTCTCAGGCAAAGGCTTGCCGCTTTGCTCAGGCCTGGGCTTGGGAGCCTCTGGACAGACAGCCGCTTGGCTCCCTTGCCAAAGCACAGACAAAGTGCGTACCTCAGCCATTCAGAGCTTGAGGAGGGTAGGAAAAGTGCATTTACTGTTGCCTAAATGTCTTCAAAGCTAGGATCCATGGGCATGATTTGTGCAAATATAGGGCACTATTTGATGTTAAGAATGTGCAGGTACGCACACAATATACCTCTGACACCTATGAAATCACTCGGTGCTGGAATGAGGAGACACTTTCAGAAGTTCCCTGGTTCTGCCAGGCATGGTGGCTTACCCCTCTAATCCCAGTACTGAGGAGGCAAAAGCAGGAGGATTGCCGGGCTACATAGCGAGTCCCTATCTCAAAAAGAAAATAACCTTTCACTTCAGTAGCTGTGGATGTCTAGAAAGGAGAAGTCACTTGTTCAGATTTTAGTTTAAATGTCACCTCGTCCAGGATGACAGCCTAAATTAACTACTCATTCACGGCTGTCTTAATTCTCTACAAATCACTTCCAGCTATCTGCTTTCTCTTACCTATGCTTCTACTTATTATATGATCTTTTTTCTTCCATTAGAATATAAATTCCTGCCAGGCGTGGTGGCACACGCCTGTAATCCCAGCACTTGGGAGGCTGAGGCAGGAGGATCATTGCAAGTTCTATTCCAGCCTGGGCTACAAAGTGAGCTCAAGGCCAGCCTGAACTGCATAGCAACACCCTGTCTCAAAAAGACAAAAAAAAATAAGACTATAAATTCCTGAAAACAGGAATCTCAGAGACAGTTAGTATGTATTTGTTGAACAGATGAATAATCATTGAAACCTTGCCCCAGGTCACCTTTGAATGGCAAGGCCAAGACTCCTGAGCTGGCACACACATCCCGTTGCTGAGGGAGGCTGACCACCGAGTCCCTATGTGCAGGCAGATGATGCCCTGGAGGGCTCCAGGAGACCCCCACAGAGGGCCTGTGCTTTTTCATCAACATGGCTGTGCTTGTCTGCTTGCCGGCGGGGCTTTGCTGGCAGTGACTTGTGGCAAGGTGCTTCGCTCCTGAGGAGGTGAGGTCCAAGTCCGTGTCCAGACTCAAGCAAGAGACTTGAAGGCAAAGGCAGAGCTGCATCCCTCCTCTGCGAGCCTCTGTACCCGCTAGGCCTGCAACCTCTGGAGGGTGCCGGCCTTGTGACTTGTGTTCCTTCCCTTTAGCTCTGCCATCAGGCCTGCCTCGGGCAGCAGAGGAAGAGCCTTTGCTCCTGCTCCTGCTCCTCCTCCTCCTGTCAGGTGCGGTCACCTACATGTCACTGTGACAGCCCTGGGGCATGGTAGAACTGGAGCTCCGGCTTGGTGCTGTTTGTGCCCAAGGCCTCTGCTCCTGGTCCTGGGCCACACTTCTCTCTGGTTTCCAGGGAAACAGACCCAGCACTGGCGCCTGCAGCTGCCGAACCTGCGAAGTGCATGCGGGGTTCGCTCCCACTGTGGCTTTGCGGGACTGAGTGTGAGAAGACATGAGAAGTCGGGCTTAGAGCGGTGGTTTCTGCCTCCCTCATCTGTCACAGTCTCAGCACAGAGCTGGCCGTGTCACTCTGCTCAACCCAGAAGTTGAGAGGTGTGGTGCCTGCTAAGTTGTTCTCACACAGAGGTGTGGAATATCCCCCGGAGACACTTAAGGCACACGAGGCAGCCAAGGCCACTCTTCTAACAGAGTGAGCACTTTGGCTGCACAACCCTGGACTCAAACCCCAGCGCCACCACTCAGCTGGGAGAGCTGGTGGAGCCTTACAGCCTTGTGTCTGTGTGGGCAGAGAGTAAACAGGCATGGCTGTGGTGAGGGTAGGTGGAGTGACAGGCCAAAGCCCTGTCCCAGTCCAGGCTGGCCCTCCGCTGGTGGCACCACAGTGGGGATGCAGAGCCTTCACCCAGGACATGGACGCCTGAACATCATGGCCTGATTGTTCTGCTCCATTCCACTTTTGAGCCCTGCCACAGGGACACCAAGCCGTTTCCTCTGCATAAGTGAGGTCGGCAGCAAGAAGTGACCCAGCACAGTGGGGCCGCCGCCTTCCCTTCCTCCTCGCTCAGGAGTAAGCAGAGCTGTGGCTCCTGGGGCCAGGTGAGCGGCGGTCACTGTGTGACCCCGTGGTGACCAGTCACTTCCTGGGACTAGTGCCAGGATGACGATAGGTTAAATGTTTGGAAGTACGTGCCAGTGCAGACAGTGTACATCTGTAGGTCGCACCCATTCCCCTTACCCTGCCGTGGTGACCTCCAGATGCCCGTGTCCGAGGATTAGCACGAATTCTGTCTTGGTGCGGGCATCTGCACACCAGATACAGAGACCGTGTCAGGAGAGGCAGCAGCAAGGAGAAGCAGATGGGCTCCCTTCACATTCAGTACTGCTTCCCAACATAAAATACAGAGAGGCCATCCGTGTGAGGACTGCAGGGCAAAGGAAAAACGTTCGTTAATGCAGAGAGGAATGAGTATTCTGTGTGTGGCTTCCGCTGTGCTAGAAATGGAAATGTGAGGGAAGATATTTTATTTTGGATTTATAGCAAAAACATCATCTGACAAATACATTTTAGTAAAATCTCCAATTTCAAATTACGGAAAATTTCTGGGCAGCATGTAGGCTAGCAGTTTTCCAATGAAAATTAGAAACTAATTTTGGATTTAAACTTAAAAATTCATTTGATGTGGAGTATGGTAAAATGTTACGATTTCAAATGAAAAATTCCATATTTTAACATGACATTGTGAGTACCATTAAGCCAGTTATGTGGAAGTCTAATTTTTTAATCTGAATTGGTTTTGGTAAAGACCATTAAAAGCTTTCCTATAGGGCTGGGGATATGGCTCAGTGGTAGAGCTCTTGCCTTGCATGCACAAGGCCCTGAGTTCGGTCCCCAGCACCACATACATAAAAAAAAAACCCAATAGTAACAATAATAAATACATTAAAAAAAAAGTTACTGGTAGTGATTTTTTAAAAAAAAAAGCGCTTTCCTGTAGTTTAGTAATTCTAAACAGTTTTGATTTAATTGTTTGAAACTTGAGACTGAGACCTAGGTCTTTAGACCTAGATTTAAAACATTTTTTAAAGCATTGACTGGTCCGCGTGTGCAGGGCACAGCGCATGCGTCTCGGGAGGCAGCGCAGAGCACATGTCACGATTCCTTCTCGGTCCCTTCCCTCCCTCACTCCTCTTCCACCTCTTGGTTGGACAAAGATTCACATCCCTGTTATCTTTTATTCTGCTTTTTATTTATACTTTCTCACATAAGACCAACTCTGTGATCCTAAATCTTGTTTCTCTGGTTTATCTCATTGAATCATAGTCCCAGCATGCACCCATTTTCCTACAGAGGACTCAGGTGCACCCTTCTTACGGCAGAGCAGGGCTCCACCGTGTGTAGACACCACCTTCCCTTATCTGTGGGTCGGCTGGTGGGTGTCCAGGCTACCTCATGAATTATGCAGCTGTAAACATAGACCTGGATCTTTTGAAGGTGTGTGTGATAGTCTGTTTTTCGTGACTGTGATGAGATACCTGAGTCAGACTGCCTTACAAAGAAGTTTGGTGAGCTTCTGGTGCTGGAGGCTCAGGGCACAGTGCTGGCACTGGTCCAGGTCTGATGAGGCCCTTTTGGTTGTGTCCATCAGGAAGAGGCCAGCAGGGGGACTGAGGTTGTGCAGTTCATTCTAGGGCCACCCTAGCCCCTGCTCCGTGCTCCTCACCGCCCTATACGTCACCTGAGGGCTGCGCAACCAGACTTGAACCTATGCGTGACAATGTCCACACCAGAACAGTTGGTTTTTGTTTTGCTTATGTTACTGAATTCTCCCTTGGCACATTGTAAGCATTTGCAGAAGGACGTGTATCAGAGTGCTCACACGTGTGTTCTTCCTGGACCTCTGTGGGCCCCTGCTCCCTGGTGTGCATTTCCCCTCGCAGGTGGCCGTCACTGACGTCAGGAGCGCGGAGCAGCGCTCGGCCTTGTTCTCGGAGCTCCTGGAGTGCAGCCACAGCGAGGCTGAGTTCCAGCACCTGGCGCTGCTCTTGCAGGCCTGGCCGCCTCTGCAGAGCGAGCACGCGTGAGTACTGAAGGAGGATGAGCAAGGGCCTCGATGGCCTCTGGGGGCTCCCTTCTGAGAAGTAGTGTCTTCAGGAAGCCAGGGAGGAAGCCTTGCCAGGTGGTACTGCGGGGCTGTGGGCTGAGAGCTCAGGAGCACGGTGCCCTGGGTTCCTCTTCCTCGTTTCCACCAACTGTGAGCTGTGGGCTGCACTGGAGCCGCAACAGCAAGGGCTGTGGTAGCACGGCTGAGCGCTGGGCCGCCCCACCCTCAGCACAGAGACAGAAAACAAAACAAACAGCTGGGGCAGGGAGGAGGGGTGTCAGCCCAACACTCAGGAGGCTGAGGCAGGGAGATCACACATATGAGGCCAGCCTGAGCTGTGCAGTGAGTTCAAGGACAGCCTGCACTACATAGTGAGACCCTGCCTCAAAAATATAAAAATGAGAAAGAAACCTTTCTGGCCTACGGTTCCTGCTCCCGGCAAGACTGAGGTGTGAGGGATTCTTGGGACCAGCCTTGGGCAATATATAGGAAGACTCTTCAAAAAAATAAAAAAAAAAACCCAAAAACAAAAACACTAGCTTTGATTTCTTTTCCTTCCTCAAAATTTCAGAAAAGTTTCCTTCTCCCTATAGACGTTAGCAAGCTCGGCATGTGATAATTCCTTTTCCCGTAAACTGAGCCCTTGCCACTTGTTTAGCCTCTAAATTGCCCAGGCTGGGCTCAAATGTGCCATCCTCCTGCCTCAGTCTCCCAGAGTGCTGGGATTACAGGTAGGTACAGCCACACCCAGCTCAGAGCCAGGATTTGTATATCAAATAGCAAGATGTGCCTGGTGTTAAATGTCTTTAGTGGAGTGGCCACAGTCATAGGCTAAGTCACCTGGACTTCCCTGGCACGGGGCTGCTTGCTGATGCTAGCAAGCTGCTGTTCACCCCTGCGCTGTGGTGTGGATGGAGAGAGCTCCTGCCCAGTTGCCATCCATAATTCTGTGGCAGCGTTTGTGCACGCACTGGACCCTTTCATGTTTCACAACCTCTTAGTGTAGGCGAGAGTGCTAACCCTGTGCCTTCCTGTTAGAGCCGGTGTGACCAGGAGCCCGTGGCTGAGACTGGCGACCGCAATGCTGACCCGGTGCCCTGTGCAGAGCAGGGAGGACGTGGGGAATGAAGTCCTGAGGATGTGCCGCTCTCTGCACCACCCTGAGCAGGCGCTGCCTGCTGAGGTGAGTGGACCAGGGCTGGCCAGCAGAGCTGGCAGGGCAGCAGGCTTTGCCACCCAGGGCTGTGTGAGGGGCGCCTGCTCAAGCCAAAGCTGGTGAAGGCCCACTGGCTAATGGGCAGTGACGGGCAGGTACAGGCCACTCCCCAGCAGAGCTCTGCAGCAGGCGAGTTTGCATCCTGGGCCCGCCTGGTCTGCCTGTCCTGTACGCCTCTGTGGGGCACAAGGCCCTTCCCTGACACCTCTCACGGGACCCCAGGTCACCCAGTGTTATGCTGAGTCAAAGATCATACATTGCCGAGAATTCTCCTTCAGGGATCATGGGTAATGGAGTGAGTGAACAGACACGAGGGCTACAAGAGGGAATTGCATGCGGGTACTTTAGGTTCTGTTTGTTGCAAGCACGCACGGGGTCCAGTGCAACAGCAGCATCCTCGCCCCTTGGAGTGTGGCAGTGGGTGCCCTGTGCCTCCTCATGCCTTCTTACAGGACAGGTAGCAGTGAATCCCCTCCAGAGAAGGTGAGAGCACCCACACGGCTGTGCTGTGAGGCTAAAATTAAAAAAGTATCAGGGCTGGGTGCACAAGGTCTTGCCTAGCACACAGGACACCTAGCGCCAGCCCCAGGACCAAGAATTAAAAAAAAAAAAAGCAGTGTCACAGGTGCACAGGTGCTTGGCAAATGTGGCTGAGCCTGCAGTGTTGGATGGATCTGGTATGGTTGCTCCATGGGCAGATTTCCTGCACTGCTGCTATGGCCCCCAGAAAAGGCTCTTGTGCTGGCAATGCCTGTACTTTTGGAGGCCGTGGCAGGGGTATTGCAGGTTCTAGGCCAGCCTGGGCAACTGAGTGACTTAGGAAGATCTTGTCTCAAAATAAAAAATAAAAAGGGCTGGGGTGCAGCCCAGTGCCAAGGCCCTGAGTTAATCCCCCGCACCAGAAAATGAAGAAATGCAAAAGCTAGGGGAGGAGGAGGTCACAGGAAGCAAGTCAGGCACGACAGACAGGCTAGAGAGCTGCACTCGGGAGTTCATTTGTCCTCCGAGTGTGTGTGGCAGGTTTCGGCGTGCCCCATAAAGAGTGAGCTTGTCTCCCAGCCCTGTGGGGGAGGAGCGCTCTACAGACACACCCTGGACTGATCTCATCGCTCTGATCCCTGAAATGGCGGAGCCAGGGCCGCTGAGCGAGGGGCTGCAGAGACCGTGAGTGGGAACTGCAGTGAGCACAGCCTCCGGAGCCCTTGGTGGGCCACCACACAGTGTCCTGTTTCATCTTTGCTATATAATAATGTGAAAGGATTATTGGAGGTAACATGTATTTGAATTGTGTGGCCACCTGGTGCTGGTGGAGTCGCACAGGAGAAACCTCAGCCCGGAGAGGACCACGAGCCTCTGCCCTGCCTTGCTGCTCCCGCGTCTGGTGTAGGGTTCCAGCCCTGTTCCCGCCAAGGTCAGGTGCCCCAGGTGGCCAGCTCAGCCCTGCAAAGCAGCCCCCAGTCTTCTCTTCTTTGATGTGTTTGTTACATGCATTCTGCTTTTGTTGCAAAGGGCTGTCATTTCTTACCTTTTTAAAAAGCCTGTTCAACAGCAGTCTTTTTCTGAATAATAAAGGCTGTGAGTAAGATTCAGGTGCCCGGTGGAGAGCCACACATTTTCACTGCTCCCTGCCACAGACAGGTTCAGTGGAAGTGGGATGCCGCGGGCGTGCACGCTGACACCAGGTGTTTGAAATACGTTGTGAACACGTTTGAAGTATGTTGTCTGGTGCTTCCCTCCGTTTTTGTGTGTGCCAGCTGCCAGCTGCCTGTTGCACTCACAGTGGTGACAGCTTTCACTTGTTCTCTGGCCTGCAGGTGTTCTGTCCATTAACCAACTTCCATGCACACCTGTGCAGATGCAATAGCAAGGTGGCATAGGACTTCGGCCACCTGTTGGAGGCTGGGGCTTGGGTGTCTAGGAAGATGAATTCTAAATTGCGCAGTCCTTCATGGCCCGAAGTGAGCAGTGTGGTTGTGGTGTGCATTACACATGCATCACAGCCAGTGTGTGGCAGCATGAAGGTGCTGCCTGCTCACCCTGCCATATCTTTCAGGGCGTGAAGGAGCTGTGTGTGCTGCTGCGTGACCAGGGACTGCCTCTGCCATCCCTGAAGCTGCTGCTGGAGCACCTAGAGCCCGAGCTGCAACCCCTGGCGCTGGAGCAGGTCACCAGTGTCACACAGGTAGGGCAGGCAAATGCATTTGCTGTGGGTGGGCTTCTTTCCAGGGTGTGGATGGGCACTGCCCTTTTCAGAACAACTTTGCCTGCAGTAGTGGTGCATGCCTGTCATCCCAACACTTGGAAGGGAGACTGAGGCAAGAGGATCACTGTGTGTTCAAGGCTAGTCTGATCCACTATAGGATGCCCTTCTAGATTTCATCATGGTCCAGAAAAATCCACGTTTGTAATCCCATGGAAAAGTTATTGAAATTTTAATAAGCTAATTCCAGTCTACTACTTTCAGTGCAATGCACGGTGACAATAAAGACACTAGGCCTATTTATAATTGGGAAGCCAAGGAAAAGATGTCCATCCGAAACAAAGGGTCAAACCCAGGTTTTATTCTTGAAGAGGGGAGGGAGTGGCTCGGGGATAGGTGACTGTGAGAGAGGTGGGAAGTACAGGAGTGCTGTGAGCTGGGCTAGGTAGGAGGCCTGAGATCACCTCTGCAATATGGAGAGAAGAGGGTGTGAAGAAAGAGTAATTGGCATGACACAATTAGAGGTAGTATCTAATGTTTTGGGTCAGTGCTTCAGCTCTGATGTGTAATCTTTTATGCTCTGGGAAGTCCTAGCCCCATATCTCAGTGCACAGTGTGGCTCCACATGGCCTAGCTCACACGTGCTTCTTGGGGGCTATAGGGCAGGACAACACTGCCCTGTCACCTTGTTTCAAAGACTGCACCTCAGCACCTCTGCTGGACCTATTTGCATTGGGTAAAGCCAACTGAGGGAATAAAGGCAAAACTTAGCCAGCTCTGCACATACCAGTCAGCACATGGGAATAGGGCCAGGCTTAGCCAAAAGGGAGATAATTGCTCTTCTTTCAAGGAGAGTCGCCCAGGTAGCCCTTGACAAGCCACCTAGTGAGACCATCTCAAAAAACAAAAAATCCCAGTAACTTCAATTCTAGACCCTTGAGCACAGTACCTGTGTCTGTGCAAGCAGTGCACCCTTACTTGTTTTACACTCACTAAGCCTCGCCCGTGAGCTAGCTTTGTTTGATGCTAGGAATCTGAATGCAAACGCCGAAGCCATTTTCTAGAATTGCCCTGCAGAGCTGTCTGTTTGCGCCAGGCTCCTCGAGGAGGGCAGGTGCCGCAGCAGTACTGCTCGGCCTAGTGTGATCAGGGCTCAGGGACCCTCCAGGTGGAGGAGTGGCCTCTCACCTTCCTCCACTGGTGCTGTGTGCCGAAAGGAGAGGCTGTCAGGAGGCTACAAGTGAGGCGTTGGCCAGGCACAGGGCCCTGAGTCCAGCGCGGGTGGCTGTCACAGAGACAACCAAGCCTGGATCCTCAAAGCCTCTGCCGCTTTGTTGTTGGGTTGTAAACCAGGTGACCTACATCTGGTTTCAGGAGACATATCCAGAATGGGACCTGGACTTGATGAAAAAATGGAATCTGACCCCTGTGCCCAAAGAATCCAGAATCCAGAAAATCACCTGCAGGCCTTCTCCTTGTCCCAAGTACGCACTAGCCACTCTGGTTCCTATTTTAATGATTTGATTAAGTAATTGTGTATGTAAAAATAAGGCCATAGCAGTCCTAAGGTAAACCCTGCAGTCACACTCAGTGCTTCCTTTAAATTAATTTGCATGACTGCTCTCCTCGTTGCTGTAATTACTCTTAGCTTGGCACAGATCCATAAAATCAAAGACTTAATTCAGAGAAGGTTCATTACCTATTGTTGAGAGAAGAATTAAGCAGATAACATTTTAATGGCTTGGAAGACAGGCTGTGCCTTGTGCATGAATAGATTTCCTCCCCCAGCCTGCGGAGTTGCATTTATTCCCCTCCCTGTCTGACAGTTGACAAGCAAAGAAACCCTGGCTCTGAGGGTGACAGGTGCTCACTCTGCCAGCTTACGAGCTGTGGCTCCTGCTCAGCATGGTGCAGCCCTCCAAAGCCTTGCCTCCTCCACTTGAAGTCTCCTGTCTCTGGGACAGAGACTTGGGCTGAGCCACTGCCCTAACAAGGTCATCACCTGTCCTCCGAAGGAGCTGGGCTGGGAAGTCACCTTCCTCCCTAAGCCTGTCTCCTCTTCGCACCTGCAGGCTGCACTCAGTGCAGGGTATGATGGAGGCCACTTAACCAACCAGTCCTGGATTCGCTGCCTGCTTACCACAGACATGCAAACCGATTCAGGGCAGATAGTGAAGCAATAGAATCTTCTGGAGGTTAAAACTGAGAAACTTCATGCAGCAGATCGTGGCCACTGTAGATGCAGGGCTCTTATTCTCAGCTGTGCAGCTGCTGTGATCCCTGTCAGCTCTCTGCCCATCTCAGGCTTGCACAGCCTGCAGTTGGTCTGCTCGGCAGTGAGCTGGCTCTGCAAGGGGGCAGCAGTGGCATCTTGAGGTTCCTGGGATCAAGGTGACAGGAAGAAGCTGCTGTGAGGCGAAGCTGCTGTGAACCGCCTCACAGCACTAGGTGTAAGTGAGAGCTTGATTCCTTACACAGCATGGACAGGGCCTGAGCCGCAGGGCTGTGGGAGCGACATGGAGAGAGAGGCAGCCCTGGGCCTCATGAGCCCAGGGCTGCAGATGCCATGGCAGGCTTGGGCTGGCCCTGAGTTCCAGAGGCCTCAGCAGGGATGATCAAAGCCCTCTGCAGTCCCCTTGCTTGGTCAGCGGCTGCAGGACACATTTTTCCCCGGTGCAATAGAAGTTCTCTTGTTCAGATTTTGTTTCCTGTGGGTCTGCACTCCAGTGAGAAGGGGGGTTGAAGAACTAGAGCCATGAGGTGTTGTACGTGGTTGACAGCAACAGGCTTGGGGTCCAGACTGACCCGACACAGTCCGGTGCCCCAGCTTCCTGCCTGGTGCTCGCAGAACTTGGCCCCTGCTTCCTCCCATGGTGATTCAGGCAGGGTTCTTATGGGGAGATGTCTCCTTACCTTGAATTTATTGGTGCTCTTTTTTTTTTCTTTTTGGCGGTACTGGGGATCGAACTCAGGACCCTGCGCTTGCTAGGCAGGCACTTATTCCACTGAGCTATATCCCCAGCCCCTGTCTCCTTACCTTGAAAAAAATGAGCCCCAGGTATGGTGGCCCATGCCCTCCAAGAGGCTGAGGCAGAAGAGTTGGCATGAGTTCTGGCTACCCTGGTGTGTAATGGGGCAGAGGCAGGGGTGGAGTCCCACAGGTGCTTCTCACAGCTGCTGTCTGTGTCTTGCAGGTGGATGACTCCAACTGTGATCCCGAGCTGCTGTCTCTGCTGCTGGACACCGGACTGCTGGTGCCCTGTGTCCCCACCCCCTTCTACCCGCACCTCGTCCGCCACCTGCTGGCTGCTCAGGGCCACTGGGACACGGAACAGCTGGCTGCACAGCTCTGGGAGGCCGGCCATGAGGCTCTAGCAGGGTCGCTTCTGCTGGCTGCACGGGGGACGCACCGGGCCCTGAGGACTTTCCGTGCTGCCCTGAGCACTGGGCAGCCACGGGGTGAGGGAGGAGACTCGGGCTGTTCCACCAAGGGTCTCCATTCCTAGCATTGCAAATAAAGGCAAGCACCTGCCAGCGTCCTGCCAGCATCTCCTGACCTTGCTCCGTCAGTGTGCACTGGCGGCTGATGCTTTTTTCTTGTTTTCTTTTTGCTTTTGTCTTGTCTGGATAGAATACAGATAACACAGATTGCAAGATGCGCTGCGGGAAATGGAACGTGTGGCGGTGCGCTGTGTGCCCAGCTGCGCCAGTCCAACTCCGCCAGGCAGTGACTGTGAAGAGATGCATCCATGGGGACTCCCTTGGCAGGTGGCAGGAGTGAGAGGAGAGACTGCAGGGCCAGCTGGGTCAGCCTCCCCTGGAATACCATCCATGGCTCTGACTGATGCCCTGGCCTCTACCCAAAGTCGTCTCAGGCCACACTTGCCCTGGGTAGCAGGTTTGGTTGTTTCCATGGCCCTTTGTGAGCTTTTTATGGCAGCAGTCCTGCCTCAGCCTCCCAGAGTGGTAGGATTAGAGGCACAGAGTCACTGCACCCAGGCCTCTCTACCAGCCAGCCTGCTCTGTGCTTCTCCGTCCGCAGATGACTGCCGGGAGAGCACATAGCCCGTGCAGCCTGCCCTGCATGGTCATGGCTGGGCCATTGAGCAGGGGGAGCTGTCCCTGCTATCAGGACAGGGTGGGGGGCAGTGCTTGGGGCTCAGAGACCTCAGAAACAGTGACAGGGTGTGGACAGCGTAGACCAGTTGGGGCAGGGGAGGCTTGGGCAGCAGAGATGGCATCCTCAGGAGACCTCCTGTCCTGCAACCTTTCTTGCTGTTGAAAAGGAGTGAAAAGCTTTCTGGACCCCCTGCAGGGATGCCATGGTGATGCTGCTCTGCCTAGGCCTGTCAGCTGGCTGGCCATGGGCCTAGGCTTTACCAGAGGGGGACCCTCCTCCCCCCGCATTTCACCATCCTCCCATCCCCCCCACTTATGAGATGGCCTCATAGGGCGGAGGCCGGGGTATGAGGCCCGACAGGCCCCCAGTTTCCCTGGGCTCAGTCCCCACCACCACAGGCTCGGGGCTGGGGTGGTGGTTCATGCTTTCTGCAAACATTCATTCTCAGCCCTGGACTCTCAGAACAAATCCTCATCCTAAACATGAGACAAGGGAGACTCAGCCCTCTGCGAGGCTGAGGCAGGAGGATGGCAAGTTCCAGCCCAGCCTAGGGCAACTTAGTGAGACTTGGCTCAAAAAATAAAAATTGGAAAAGGTCTGAGGATGGAGCTTTGTGCAAAGGCCCTAGGTTCAACCCTCACTACCAAAAATTAATTTTAAAAAAGATACAGATGGAGAAAGAGATCACAGGGCCAATCACAGCTGAGCTGGGCAGGGGGCCCAGTCTTCCAGTGTCATCCCTGGACCCCTCCCTCTGTTGCTCCTTGGTCCTTCTGCCCACTGCTGCCTACCACCAGCCTTCGGCTTCACTGAGGACAGGCAGAGATAGCTGCCCTCCCCAGGGCAGAAGCAGGCATCCGTAGCTGGAGCCTCACATGTTGCTTCGGGTGGAGAAGCCAGTAGTGTGCTGCTCCCCCAGGCCTGGCTGATGCTGTGGGACCCACCAGAGGGACTCCAGGCCGGACAGCACAGGGCCAGGCAGTGTGGGGCCTGGGCTGGAAGCTGCTCCTGTGCACTGCGGGACAGGTGCTGCTCCTGGGCAGAATGGAGGATGTGGCCACCAGCACTACACCGAGTGCCACTGAGAGCCAGGATGGGGTCCCTGTGGGCCCAGGAGACCTTCCACCTCCCAGAGGTGCAGCCAGGATACAGACACCCTGCTCCATGTGTGGCTTGGCACAGGCTCCAGAGTCCCTGCTTTGCACCCACGTCACCCTGTGTGTGGCCCTCAGTGCCATGGGGCTCCCTGGTGGGCCTGGTGGGAGGTCTGGGGCCCAACCTACACCCTCTACCTGGCCCAGCTCTGCCTTGGGACGGCACCTGCCCTACTGAATTTCTTGGATTTCCACTGTGCCTGTGATTAAATACCAGATGCAATCAAAATACAGTGAATGTTTAGATGAACAAAATGTAATACAGTAAGACACATGCCCATGAGTCCCCTCAAACTCCTCCCCGTGTTTCAAACACTCATCCCATCATCCTTGCCACTTTGCATCAGCTCTGGAGTCCTCTTTCCTGAGTGTCTTTCCAGGTGGGATCAAAAGTACAGTGAATGCTACTGTCCAGAGCCCTTCCACGGAAAGGCAGCTCATAAAAACACAAAGCTATACTGTATCCTCATCTGCCTTAATCACTGGATCTGGCACCATGTAACCTCTGGCTCTTCTCCAAAGTCAAAATGACCATCAAAGGGAAACATTTTGAACCCAGGACATCAAGGCAGCCAGGACAGCACACAGATACAGACCCTCGGGAAAGAGGACTCCAGAGCTGCTGCAGACAGTGGCACGGACAGTGGGTGTGTTCAAAGCCAGCAGGTTATGATGGTGATATCTCACAATGTCTCTCACTGCGACAAGTTCGTTTTAATTTAACCATTCACAGCACACCCTGATCACAGCCGTGGTGCAGCATGCCCTCTGTCGGTGCCCTGGAGCATGTGCTGCATTTAGCCCAGTGCTGAGCTCTTGGGTTCTAGGTGGGGCTTTGAGCACCTGAACCCTTTTCCTCATTAGCACAGCCACGTGGCACTGCACAGATGGAGAAACTGAGGCAAGACAGTGATAGCTTGCCTGGGCCACGCAGCTGGGAATGATCCACTGCATGGGACCAGGCTGCTGGCCAGATTCGGCACCTTCACAGCTACTGTGCCCTGGTCCAGGGTGGCCCAGAAGTGTCTCTGCCTTCCCAGCATGCAGGACAATGTTAAATTCACCAGAGATGCTCCCAGCACGCAGGAGGCTAAGGACCAGAGGCTGGTGCAAGTTCAAGGCCAGCTGGGCTACAGGCTGAGACTGTATCTCAAAAATAAATAAATTTGTCAAATGAGCAAATGGAAAACTGAGTAAGTGAAGTTGTCTCATACTCAAGAGAGTCTCAGAGAAAGTGTCCATGCACCCTCTTTTCAATGCTGGAGATTGAACCCAAGCATTTCAATTGAGCTGCATCTCAGCCCTTTTTTACTTTTTATTCTGAGATAAGTTCTCTCTAAATTGCTGAGTTGTGCAGGCTGAACTAGAACCTGCTCGTGAGCCCCAGTGCCCAGCCAGCCCAGCTCTGACATTGGCCCTGTGCACTGTACCTCTTTTCTGTCCCTACAGCCCTGCCTGCTGGCTGAGAAGGGTCCCCCATGCACTCACATCTACACTTTTGCTCTAAGGATGTATGTGTGGCCCCAGAAACCTCCAAATTATTGAAAGCTGTATAATAAAAATAACAGGGCTCGCTAGGTGTAACTGTGTAGACCTATAATCCCAGCACTCAGGAGGCTGAGGCAGGGAGATCCTAAGTTCAAGGCCAGCCTGGGCAATTCATTGAGACACTAAAAAAAATAAATGTCTGGGGATGCAGCTCAGTGTGGAAGACCTGGGTTCAGTCCCCAGTACCGCCAAATCAATCAATACTTGTTGAGCAAGGGTAGGATGAGTATTTGACCATGCTTTTTTAAACATCTAATCATTAGGAAAACCCAGAATCCATCAGCATGGCAGAGACCTGGCTCCTGTGAAGGCCCAGCCTCATCTTGGCAGGGACTGGAAGCTCAGACACCGGGCAGTGGTGCCATCGTGTCTGTCTCACATTCAGCCCATGGCAGCAAAATGTCCTTGCAATCAGCCAAGCAGAGCCAGCTCTTATAGCTTGGCTGGGATTCATCTCGTCCTGTGGCAGCGGCTCAGCACGTGGTCTCACAGCAGGAGCCTTGCTGGATTCTATGGGAAGCCCGTGTGGGAGACACTGGGTTCAGCAGTCACCCAGGCCCCTGGCCAAAGCCACCGTGCCTAGCCCAGGAGCATCATGCAGCCCTTGCTGGGTCCCTGCGTCCCCGAGTTTTGTGTATTCACAGAGCCTCAGTATCCCCAGCTGGGTGGCAATGGGGTGACCCTGGGGGACTGTCATTTCAGTGCTGTCCCTGACAAGGCTAGGGATGAAAACCCTCAGCGATGGAGGGTGACTCTGCATTCTGCGACATAAATTTAGTGATTGTAGATGCCACAGCTCATGCTGCTGTTGGGCGAGGCCATGACTTCAGAGTGATAGGAACGGAATTCAGAGCTGCTATTTCGTTTCTGGGAAGGGGCTGGGCCACGTGGACACGGGTAGTGGCGTCCTCATGGGGCATGTCTGGCGTGGACGCTGCCGTGGCATCCTCTGCCCTTTTCTTCTGGGGGAGCTGCATCGCAGGGTAGATGAGCCCCAACTTTATGTTCTAGTTTCCATACATTGCCTGACAACGCTAGTGGCCTCTATTTTGAGATCGGCTTTGCTTATAATCAGCAAATGGCAGCACGATTGAGTTCTGTTGTTTGAGACAATGTCTTGTTATGTAGCCCAGGTGATTTTGAACTCATGATCGTCCTGCCTCAGCCTCCTGGTGCTAACGGAAATGATTTAAGATGGAATGACATGGTCTCGGCCTCTAGAATGGGGATGAGCAGCAGATTTAAGAGGAGAGTGAGGCCCCCAAGCAGAGTGGAGAGAGGTGAGCAGCCTCAGCGCAACTCTGTTCCTCCACCCAGACTCTGCTGCCTTCTGGCGGGGATTCGTGGGTTAGAGCGCTAAGGCCTGCACCTCAGTCTGCATCCTAAAGTGGGGCTTGACTGCGACCCGCTGGGGGTCACCAGCCCAGATTGTGTGTGTGTGTGTGTGTGTGTGTGTGTGTGTGTGTGTGTGTACATGTGTGCATGAGTGTGTGTGAAATTGCTGAGCTCCAGCGGCATTCTGCAAACACACTGACTTTGATCAGAGCAAATCGAAGACAGAGGACCTGCGCTCAGAGTGGGAAGAAGGGAAGAAGGGAGGGAGAAGGAGGGGTGTGGAGGAAGGAGTGGAAAGAGATGAGTTTCACCAAAAAAATTCCAAGGGGGCATTTCCCCCAAAAGCAGTATTTTGCAAAGAAATGAGACCAAGTTAGATCAAGCCAGAAACAGTAGTTAACTTTTATCAAACTCCTAAGTGCTGCACCCTGTGTATCTGTCCACTCTAGAGCCCGATTCCTCAGGTCTTCCTGGAGGGGGATATCCCTGGGTCCCTGAGAAACGTCCTGTTGTTATTTTAGCTTTAATATGAATGCATCAGGCCATCTGAGACAGCACTGCTCAGTGGCATAAAATTGAATGCAGTTCACATAAATGGTTTGATCAACAAAGATGGTGAATGTTTACATAAAAATATTCATTACAGTAAAAGACATGTTGCCACTAACTTGCCTCAAAATACTCAAAATAGACCCGGGTGTGGTGGTGCATACCTGACATAAGAACTCTCAGGAGGCTGAGGCAGGAGGGTCACTGTGAGTCTGAGGACAGCCTGCATTACGTAGTGACCCTGTTTCAAAATACAAACAAAAATCCTCAAAAATCTTCTACCTTCTTTCAAAGACACTTGGCCCATTATTCTTGGCAATGTCTTTTGTTGTAATGAGCGAGTAAGTTAAATATCCCCCATACCGTGTGTGCACCTCCATTCCCTTTCCGGATTTCTTGCAACTGCCTCTGTATCACACTTACAGTAGCAATTTAGGGGCCCACCCTGCACTGTCTCCCTCTCGACGGCTTAGCACATTTCTGATATTTAAAAATAACCCTCCACCCTCATTCAATAGTCTTTATATTTATCAAATTCTTTTCTGTATGGAATCTTTTTTTTTTTTTGGCGGTACTGGGAATTGAACTCAGGACCCTGCGCTTGCTAGGCAGGCGCTTATTCCACTGAGCTATATCCCCAGCCCCTCTGTATGGAATCTTATAGAACCTTGAACAAAACTCTGGGAGGCGGATATTAATTTATTTGCAAATGAGGAAGAGCCTGAGTGTTATAAGTTTAAGTGGCCTCTTTAAGGTCACCAAAGGGTGGCACCGGGCATGGGCTGATGTTGCACCACCACTGCACCCTGCACATCCCACACACTTGTGTTGTCGATCAACAACCTGTGTCTTAGGGCCCTGTGGGACAGACATGTGGAAGGACTGTCCCGCTCTGTGTCACCTGGAACCTCTGGGGACAGGAAGGCTGGTGACTCCAGCACAGGAATGCAGAACGCCAGGTGGTTCCTGCTCAAAGCTGAGGTCACCCAGGAGCCTCCTCGCAGGCTGAGGTTGGAGCACTGACTGGTGACCTCACCTGGGGCAGCAGCACAGTGGCTGAGCCAGGCATACACAAGTCTCAGAAAATTAAAGCCAAATGTGAGCCTGGGACAGTGGTGTATGCCTGTGATCTCAGCGCTTGGGAGGCCGAGGCAGAGGATTGCAAGTTGGAGATCAGCCTGGGCTACATGGTGACACCCTGTCTCAAAAGCCAAATGAAAAGGAAAGCAAACAGAAACAGACCCCAGATATGGTGGTAGTGAGTAAAAAAAGAAATCAACTCACATTAAAGTCACATTTACAACCTTAGAATTAAAAAAAAAAAAAGACTATCAGCTACTCAAAGGCACCGCAGGGTGGTTAAGCTCTGAGCTTCGGAGGAGGCAGGTGGAAAGGCCCAGGAGCACTGGGACGCTGGTGTGGCTCCCAGCTGCCCTCACTCTCCCCTTCTACATCCCCTCTGAGGGCAGCTGCTGTCTTCCTTTCTGGCGGGCTTTACAAACAGGGGCGGACCCCTTCGGGGTCCCCAAGGGAGCAGAAGAGGCCGCAGCTGCAGGGCCCCCGCCTTCTAGAAGCAAACAGGAAATCAGAAAAATTCAGCCTTGAGAGGAGTGTGACACCTCAGAGGTGAGTGGGAGAAAACAAGACGCCTCCGGTGTCTTGGCCGTCCTGCGCTGCATTCTTGGCAGCGCCTAAATCCTCTCGAGTATTCCTCAGTCCAGTGCCGCGTCCTAGCCTGAGCAATCGGCCTGGAAGTGCGGGGGCGGGCGCCCGGGCCGGTGGTTAGGTTACTCATTCTCACGGTACAGACCCGAGTTTGAGGCTGCGGCGGGGAGCCGACTGAGGGCAGAGGTTCCGGGGTCGTGGGCAGGGTGGGTGCGCCGCCCAAGTGTGGCCCCAGATGTGGCCTCTTCACCTTGAGCCAGGTTGCAGGTGGCGTCCACCGCCGCTGTCCGGTACAGATGTCACGACACGACCCTCTGTTGAGGGTGCTTCCGTCCCGGGTCAGGGCGTCAGCACCCACGGAACCCAACAGGACCCCAGACTCGGGCTCTGAGCGCTGTTCTCGACACCAATCAGCATTTGAATCCCGCGCTGTCCGCAGGGCCAATCAGAAGCCACCATTCCTCACCCTTCGTATACGTGTGGGTAGGGCCAATAAAATGACTGCTTCCGATCCTGCGTCTACATCTCGTGAGAGACCAGGTGTTTCCCAAGAAGATCCACTACTGTCCTGGGGCGCACTTGCCCGCAGCAGGCGATCCAGGGATTCTGGATGCTAAATACGCCCTTCCCTCTGTCCTCAAGCCCGCCCTCGCCCGCAGGGTGCGCTTCCTGTTGTTTTCAGGACGGCCACACCGTGACTGTCACTGCAGACTCGGCTGGGAACCCGGGACCCCACCTGGGAGCCCGCCAGTCTCGCTCTGTGACCCTCGACGCCCCGGCCCAGGCCAGGTCAGGGAGGCCTTGCGCCTCCGGGAGTGCCAAGCCGCGGGTGGGGTGGTGGAGGCGGAGGGGACAGACACCGGCTCTGCAGCTGACGGCAGAGCCAGGACACCACAGTTTCTGGAGCAAAGGGGGCGCTTCTGTGTGAGGAGAAATCGAGCGAGACTCCGGTTCTGGAGCCGTGAGGTGAAGACCTCCTCTCTTGGCACCGAGGCTGCTATTAATCTCGCAGGGATTTATGAAGATTCTTCACTTAAACTTGTAAATTTCAGAGTGTTGAATTGTTGAGGGTCTTTACCAGGTGGGATCAAAAATTGGGTGACTGCCGCTGCCGAGCGCCTTTCAACGGAAGGGCAGCTCATAAAAACATTACGCTGTGTCCTCGCCAGATCTGACACAGATCTGTGTAGCCCAAACTGCTCTGCGCCTGGGGAGAGCTCTATGCACGCTGCCTTCTGATTTTCAGGTGTGTGGTTCCTGCTGCCAGCCCTGCATGCATGTGTGAAGGTGACTCCTCAGTAACACCACTACACAAGCCAGCAGCCGACATCCCCATGCAAAGGCAGTGCGGGCCCTGAACCCATCAGCTGGGGAACAAATCACACAAAACCAGCCCCTTCTGTCCCCTCATGGTGGAATATTACACAGCCACAGAAATGGCTGGAATATGATGCATGCTTCAACACAGATAAACCCTGCCAACCTATACTGCTGCAAGGAAGTCAGACAAAGGTCCCATATTCTATGGATCAATTCATACGAAATGCCTGGAGCAGAGGAGTCCTTCCAGAGGTGGCTGTGGGAGCACGACGAGGGTCTGCCTTGTGGGTGTGCAATGATGGAAGCACTCTGGGATGGAAGTAGAGATGGTTGTGCAGCACTGGAAATACACAAAGTGTTGCTCACAGTGAAATTTATGTTTCTCTTACTTCATGTACAGCGTGCCATATCTTAACACTTTCCATCTGAGGTGCAACAGGACCCTGAGTGCCTCTGCTTTTAGGCCTGGACTCCATCTGCAAAGCAGTCTGTGCTTGAAGTGCTGGGTTTGGAAGAGCTTTGCTCAAAGCAGGCAGGATCACATTCTCCTTGCACTGGCCAGGTGCTGAACAAGGCTCTGGAACTGTCAAGATTATGAAAGGAGTTGTCAGGAAAGGCATTTTCCCCATGCAGCTTTAGATACAGATGTCCCCAAAGCCACATGCATGCAGAGATGGGGCCTTTGGAAGATGATTGGATAATGAGGGCTTAGGAGGTGGGGCCGGATGGAAGGGGCGGTACCAGGGGTGGGGCCTGGAAGAGTTCCTCTCCCTCCTGGCTCCTCCCTCCTCTCCACTTCCTGTGCCCCATGCAGTGAGCAGCTCTCCTACACCAGACCCCTGTGCCCTGTGCCTTGTCTTGGAGCAGCTGACCATGGACTGAACCCTCTGCAAACCGTTAGTCAGAATAAACCTTTCCTTTACACTATGGGTGTCAGGTACTGTGTCCCAGCGAGGGAGACAGGACTTAGAGGGATTGGGATGGGTGCAGGACAGAGCCCAGTGGCTCTGGGCATCTGGTCCTGCAGAGCGTCCTCTGAGCCCCAGACATGCTCAGCTTGTAGGCAGCAGCTCCTTGCTTGAGTGATCAATAAACCCGACAGGGCCCTGTGCAAGAAAAAGCTGCAAGTGGGTAATTAAGCAAACTTCTCATGCAAGCCTCCTTCCAGGGATTTATTGAGATTTAAATAGTTAAGCCCACGCAGGTCAGTTAGGAGAGAAATAGCAATGCACAAGAACTGCAACCCAACTGCTGTGGCTGGGGAGATGCAGTGCAAGCGAGCCCAGGTGTGGGGCGGACAGAGTGAGAGACCTGGCCCAGCTCCACAGCCCAGCCCCGGAGCCCTACAAGCTGCGGTCCGGCCTGCGCCCTCTCCTGGGCTCCCTTTGCATCTCTCCTCCTGGAGCCCACGGATGCCAGCCTGAGCGCCCTTTCCTCAGCCTCTCCCGGTTCTCCTGTCTCCTGACTCCCCCATGTGGACTCGTGAGCTGGGCCAGACCCGAACTTCCCACCACGGGGCTGCATGGCCGCTGTGTCCACCCAGCGAGGTGTGGCCACTCCAGCGTGACCCAGGGACTTTTCGGGCACTCTTTCCTGTTTCACTTCACTCCAATATTGGGGCCTCTGGTTCCATGTCCCCCTGTGGGTCGTCTCTTCTTGGATGTTCAGCCTCTCAGACAAGAGACTGCCCAGTTCACCTCCCAAACATGAGTGTTGTGATTCCTGTGTTGAGTCCTCAGTTCTGGGTCTCAGATCTGGGAAATAGTGTGCTCCTGAACTTAGAATGGTTCAGATTTGGGGAAGGTGTTACTGGGAATTGAACCCAGGGCCCTTCTTACTGAGAGTACCCCCCGTTCTTTTTGAAAAAAATGTTTTTGAGGCAGGGTCTTGCTAAGTTGCCCAGTCTGTGCTTAATTTGAGATCCTTCTGCCTCAGCCTCCCAGAGTACTGGGGTCACAGGTGTGAACCACCATGCTGGACTATAGTGCGTATTTTGTATATTGACTGCTTTGCCAGCTCTGCAGTAGCCCCCTGCTACCAGCCATATTAATAATCTTCTTGTAAAAGTAGGAATATTCCCCTTAAAAGGACTAATTAAAGGCTGTGTTTGCTTCAGTTCAGGTGAGGTCAGATTTTTGTGCACATAAACTGAGGAAAACTGCATTAGCTGGCCCTTTCTGCCTGGAGTGGAGGATAAAGGACTGTGGGCCTGTATTCCTAAGGAAGCCATCAGTTTCCTCCAGGGCTGCAACTGGAGGGAGCAAAGCGCTATTTTAGTACTTTCACGGGAGACACAGAGAACGCAGAATCTTAACTTGCATCAGGCGAGTAGAGAGAGGCCCTGACCAGACCACCGCAGCTGCCAGGTGCACAGAGTCTCTGCCTCCCCTTGGTCCTTCGCAAAACTACGTCAGTTGCTTTCGGGCTTGCCTGGCCTGGGGTCAGGCTTGCCACCCAGGGGTACCTCGGCTCCCTCTGTGGTGGTCTAGAAGGTCACTTCTTAAACATCTTGCAGCTACTCAGCCACAGGGGCCCCCTGCTTCCTTCAACGCCACCTCAATGGTCACCTCATCTGTTAATCTGGTCCTTGAACTGGGAGAGCAGGTGGCCTGGAAGGTTGGACAAAAGGATAGGCATGGGTGAGTAAAAGGAAAAGTACAAGTCCCGGGGAGGCAGTGGAGATGTTGATTTGCAGCTTAAAAAAGAACAGCCTTCATATGAAGGGCTCCTTGCCAGACCAGGTAACCTGGGTGTCACCTCCCTCAGGAAATATAGATGCGGTGCCAATCGGGCCCACAGCCCTCAGAGCTCAGCTTTGGATTCACTGGAGGTCATTAATTGCTGCGCTGGAATATAGGAAAGAGGTAAGGAAATTCAAGAAACTATTGGCCTTTGAGAGGGAATTTGGCCTGTTAGCACTTGGTGGGATTGGGGAGGAAAAGTATCATCCAGGTGGGAGGAAGCCCTCATTAGTACTGTAGAGTTCATCACATTTTAACTGGTGACGCATTTGAGATGCCTTTCTTAGGGGAGCTGGCACTTGGGTGAGCAGAACCTGACAGAATTCGCAGTCCCCTACACAATTAAAATGCCTACTTGCAAAATCAGTTAACTTTCAAGAGAGTGGAACTGAGAAAGGCATGGTGGCTCATGCCTGCAATCCCAGTGCTCAGAAGGCTAAGACAGGAGGGTTGCTATGAGTTTGAGGCCACTATGGGCTACATAGCAAGATCCTGTCTCAAAAAATCCCAAAACAAAGCAACAAGGAAGACTCCATGGTGATACTGGAGAAAGAAATACTCAGCAGTGTCTGTGGCATCTGCTGAGAACTCAGCAGATCACAATCTGTTGCCATGCCCCCTGACCCATCATTCTCTGACTGCCCAGTGGCAGCACCTGAACTGCTCAGCTGCTGCCAGATAAATGGATCATCAATGTGCTTGGTTACCCCAGCCAGTGACTGGCTTGGCACGAAATGCCTCAGCTCCCTGGGTGCTCAGTTGGATGGACTCTGAGCACTGTCCTCCACCCACCATTGATCCCACTAGCCTCTAGCTACCTCAGCCTTGGGAGGAAACCAAGGGGACAAGAGCCTGGTTCAACACCATGATGGCCCAGAGCCCTGAAAGTCTGGACCACAGCCAGCTGCTATCCCATCTGGTTCAGTGGGCACCAGCTCTGAATGTCCCAGGGAGACACACAGTCCTCCTCTTTCTCTTTGTCTTGGTTACTTTTCTTTCTTGCTGGGACAAAATACCTGATGTCCAAAATTAAGGAAGGAAAAGTTTACTTAGCTCACAGTCTGTAGACTTTCAGCCCATACTCAGCTGGCTCCAAGGCAGGGTGGCACATGGCAGAGGGAAACTGTTCATGACAGTGGAACACAGCAAAACCAGCCAGAGCAAAAGGGGGAAGTGGCAGCAAGCAGCCTATTCCTGCCCTTACGTATGCAAACCATCCACGGTGGTGTAGTACTCACAGCCACGAATCAAAAACTCTAAAAGCCCACCCCCATGACTGTATGTGGCTTTGGGGGGACACCCAGACACACACCATAACACTCTTCCTCCTCTTTTTCTCCTTGTCTCTCACTGTACTCCCTGCTCCCTTGTTACATCTCATGTCCCCCAAAGCCTCTTGGGCTCACAAGTGTGGCTCTTTGGAGGTCGCTGGATCATCGGTGTGTGATGATGGGATTAAGGGTGTTATAACCAAATTGGTTTAGATAGTTCTGGGTGTGGATAATGGAAGCCCCGCCCTGGGTGTGGGTGGCTCCAATCAGTAGGCTTGTATCCTGAGTGAAATAAAAGGGAAAGGGAGGCTGCTGTTTTGCTATTTCCTGCCTGGCTTGTCATGTACTCCTTCTCCTCTGCCACACCTCTCTGCTATACCACCCTGCCTTGGAGCCAGCTGACTGCAGACTGAAACCTCTAAGAACCGTGAGCTGAAACAAACCTTTCCTGCTTTAACTTGAGGGTGTCAGGTCTTTTGTATCAGCAACCAAAAAGTAACAAAGAGAGCTCTTCTTCTCCTCTTCTTCCTTTCTCCTTTTCCTTATGAGGACAGGTGTGAGAGCCTCAGGCTTCCCTTAGAGCACATGCTCTTAAGGAACGTGTGCCACCACCTACTGGTGGTCTCAAAACAACATTTCATAATGCATAAAATAAAATCTGTGGGGGTTCCAAAGGCAGAACATAAATAATGTCTTATTGTATCGATGGGAAACTTTAGACTCCAGTTTATGGTCTGGCACTATTCGTGTTTTCTAGTGAAGACCTTAAAGTAACAAGATCTAGTGTACGTATAACTTTCACAAGGCTTGCTGTAGTAATGGCATCAATTATACTTTTTTTTTTTTAAATTTTATTTTAAAGACAAAAGAATGGAGACATATGAACCAGAAAAGCCATAAACAATACAGAAAATACAAAGTTATACAGAATATAGTAGGGAATTAGAACTGGATGTTGTATTACATAGTTATCTTCACATTAGTTAACACAAAAACATTAAAGGAAATACCAAATTATAGATAAGATAGTA
>PVLD010006519.1:0-99902 GCA_004027595.1 Dinomys branickii | reverse complement strand
TTTTGGTTCAGGTCTCTTATTTCTTTGCTGAGTTTCTGTCCGGTTGACCTGTCTCTTTGCGTCAGAGGGGTATTTAGGTCCCCTATTACAATAGTGTTATTAGTTATTTGATTTTTTACGTCTGTCAAGATTTGACTTGTAAAGTTAGGTGCTCCGTTATTAGGTGCATAAATGTTTAGGATCGTTACCTCTTCCTCTTTTAGCTTTCCCCTAACTAGTATGTAGTGGCCTTCTTTATCTCTTTTGATTGTTTTTGGTTTGAAGTTTACATTGTTTGCAAACATAATAGCTACCCCTGCTTTTTTCTGAGGGCCTGTTGCATGGAGAATTGTTTTCCAACTTTTAATTTTCAACCTATGGATTTCTTTTTGAGTAAAATGTGTTTCCTGTATACAGCATATCGTTGGATTGTGTTCCTTAATCCAGTCTTCCAATCTTTTCCTTTTGACTTTTGAGTTGAGGCCATTTACATTAATGGGTATCATGGTTATTTGTTGTCTTATTCTAGTCATGTTATTTACTTGAAGTTTTCCTTCTTTTGCTGACTGTTTAATTATTTGTTCTGTTTAGGGAGTTATTTCTATATCTGTTCTTGGGATTGTGGTCTCTTTTTTCTCTGTCTAGAATATCTTTTAGTGCTTTTTCCAATGCTAGTTTGGCACTCATGAAGTTCTTCAGTTGTTCTTTGTCGTGGAAATATTTTATTTCTCCATTGAATTTGAGGGATAATTTTGCAGGATACATCAATCTGGGTTGGAAGTTGTTTTGTCTTAGAATCTGTAGTATCTAGCTCCAAGCTCTTCTCGCTTTCATGGTTTCCCTTGAGAAATCTGCTGTGATTCTGATGGGCTTTCCTTTATAGGTGATCTGTTTCCTTTCTCTGGCAGCTTTGAATATCGTGTTCTTTTGCCGGATATCTGGGATCTTGATTATTATATGCCTGTGTGTGTTTTTCTTTGGGTTATGGATCATTGGTGTTCTCTATGCTTCGCTTAACTGAACTTCAGTATCTTTTAGCTTGTTTGGGAAATTTTCTGCTATTATTTTATCAAATATTCCTTTTATATCATTTGTGAGATCTCTTGCTGTTTCTCACACTCCTATAATTCGAATATTGTTACGCTTTGCCTCATCTTGCAGCTGTTTAGTTGACTTTTCTTGTGTCTTTGATGATATCATGAGATTCTTTCTTTCACTCTCATAAGCTGCCATGCTGTCTTCCAGTTCTGATATTCTATCTTCGGTTTCATTTAAACGGTTTTTCACGCTTTCAGCGTTAGTTTTCAAATCCTGGTATTCTCTTTGGACCTGTTTCATTATTGGTAATTCATTCCTGAATTGCTCTTGTAAGGTTTCCATTTGTTTCCTATTTTCTTCTAGACTTTTGTCTATTTCTCGTCTGTGTAAATGGAGCATTTCTTCCATCATTGTTTTCATCTCGTTTTTTATCTGAGAAATCATTGTGGGTATGTGGGTTATTTCTTCTTTAAGCTCTTTTATGGCCTGTTGGAGTTGTTTAATTTCGGATGCAATCGTTTCATATCTTGAAGTTATGAGGCTTCCTGGTTCCCCTGTATCTTCATCTTCGAATCTTGTTCTCGGTGGGTTTGAGTTTTTTTTTTTTTTTTGCGGTACTGGGGATTGAACTCAGGACCCTGAGCTTGCTAGGCAGGCGCTTATTCCACTGAGCTATATCCCCAGCCCAGGGGTTGAGTTTTGAGACTGCGTTTTGTTCCTCTGTTTTCCCATTTTTGGGTATCAGATTCAAAATGTGGAGCTATGAATTCCACAGGCAGTTCAGCAGGTGGAGGTCTGCTGCAAAGGCTGCTCCAATGATTCCTTCTCTTTGGGAGAATGTCCCTTAAGCTTTCTGCTGAGATTTGTTCTTCTGTCTTCACTTTTTTGGGTATCAGATTCAAAATATTGAGCAGTAGATTCTCCAGGCAGTTCAGCAGGCAAAAGTCTGCTGCAGAGGCTGCTCCGATGACTTTTCTTTGGGGGAATGTCCCTTAAGCTTTCTGCTGAGAGTTCCGCTTTAAAGGCTGTACAGATTTTGGTTAGATACTCCCTACCGAGTGACCTGGGTGAGGTGTGTAAGACCGCTCCCCCGCCCTCCCAGGGTTCCCTGCAGGTATAGGGATGGATCTCCTCCCCCACTCGGTGATCTGGTCGCGAGCGCAGATAGCTCACCAGTTTTCGGAGTCCCTGCAGGCAGGAAGGTTCCAAGGTGCCAGTTTTTTGTGCTATGCTGGCGATCCGCCGCTCACAGCCACTTGTTTCCTCACGCTCTCCGGGTCTGGGGGAGGGAGCGGGATGCTCCGCTCTTATGCTGCTTGCGCCACCCTGGCCGAGGGTCTAGGCTGTGCAGCCTGCCCGATGCGTGCGAAATGTGAGACTGCCGGGCGTTGCTGCTGCTAAAAAGCCGATCTCTGTCGGGAGTCACTGGAAAGCTATGCCGGCTCGGGAGGTGGGAGGGACCGAGCTAGCTGTGGCCCCCAGGGCGCTCGGACCCAGCCAAGTCCCCTACCCGCGCGGAGCGTCTCCGGCTCCCAGCGTTTGGGGCTTTCCCGTGTCTCGCCACGGCAGTTTGGGCCACCGTACCACATCTCCCCCGGCAGTTCAGAGAAACACGTTCAGTTTGATTTTCCCAGCCGAGGTCCCGGCATTCACGCTCGCCAAGTCTGTCTCGAGCTGGTGGTTTTTATCAAGGAGGATCGCTCCTTTGCTGCTCACCTGGTCGCCATCTTCCCGGAAGTCTCCCAGATGTATCCTGAGACAAAGTAGACACAAAGTTTTCCAGAATGCAACACAGCCAAACGAAGCATTTCAGTAACTGAAACAAACTTTCCTACTTCAACTTGAATAATTGGGTCTCGCAGATGCCCTTCTAGAAGCAGATCTTCAGCCTGAGCTCCATCACCCGTTTTTACAGGATGGGGGTTGAAGATTCTAAGGTATCCTATAAAACTGCCCACAATTATTTTGTCTTGCCCACTCCCACTATTGTCCACATCGGCCAAACACAGACAGCCCTGATCAAATTCTTCTTTTTCTCCCAGTAGTGTAGAGCACCAGTCACGGGCTTTAAACAAAGACATTTTCCTTCCCTCTGACGCCGAGTGGAATGGACTCCACCTCGCTTTCCTGCCAACCCTTTAAAAGCTGACTGGGGTCGTGTGGAGCAGACAACACTGCAGCCGGGTACAGAAAAAACCTCCCCTCAACCTCTGTAACTCTTAAAAATTAAATCAGGTAGGAAAAATATGTTGGATGGAAGAATACTACCCAGAATCAAATAGTACTTTTGTTATCTGTGATAAAATCAATCTACATGACTGAAGGGGTGAAGCGTTTAGCCTCTCAGGAAAGGATGCTCAGTTATTTCTGAGCCAGTCCTCGGACGCCACGAACACGTTTACATTTAGGCAGAAGTGTAAAATCTCAAGAAGGCTGAGCTACGGATGTAGGTGCTGTGTCTCCTCCCTCTTCCACCACTTCTCACCCTAAATCCGCCCTGGGATTTAAATGGCTCATATGGTCAGGTTAAATAACATCACAAAATATAAGCGGTTTCCTCCATAACTTATAGGAGCATTCAACTTATAGTATGGATGCATTTAGGGAAGCATAAATGTTGGACTGTAGATTTCTGACTTTACATTTTGTATTTCAATCTTTGCCCGAAATATGTATTTTCTGAAGACTCTGAACAATTTAAACTCAGGGTATCATTTGTGTCCTTCTCCAATTTTAATAAGATCACTTCCTTCAAATCTTTAGCTAATTTCACATACATCAGAAACATAGATTTACCAAAATTTATCCACAGTGATTATTTCTAATGAATATGGAGAACAATATTTTTCTGGGTGAATAATTTCTGTTATTTGGTTTTGCTTTTAGTATTGTGCTCAAAAAGAATATATTGTTCATGGAATTGCAATTTCCTAATTATAAAGAATATTGCTTTACTTTAGATTTGGAACTGTGTCCAAAGGCCATGTGTCAATGATTTGGTCTCCGAGATGGCACATTTGGGAGGTTAGTACAAACTTTAAGAGCTGAGGACAAGCTGGCATGATTAAATGGGACTGTAATTCGAGGCAGGAGTATCACAAATTTGAGCCCATCCTCGTCAGTTTAAAAATTTAGTGAGCACTTATCTCAAAATAAAGAAAATGAAGAGCGCTGAGGTTGAAGCTCATTGTGGAGCTCTGGGATATACAAGCATGAGCAGACGCACACACACTTGTGCACACACAGACACACACACACACAAAGCTAGGTCATGGTGGATGTCTCTAGGTCATTAAGGATGTGCCGTCAATGAAGAGTGTAGGATCCTGACCATTTTCTGAAATGATTTTGCTTCCCTTCCATGCAGTAATAGGTTTTTTCTATCAATATGTTATGCTGCCTTGCTAAAGGCTCAAAGCAAGTGAGTCAACTGGTCATAAACAAAATGTAGAAATCTGTAAGGGAAAATAAACTTTTTGTTTTTAGAAGTTAATTACTTCAGCTATTTTGTCATAGGGTCAGAAAGCTGACTAATAAATTCCTACAGAACATCGTCAAATATTCATGCAAATGAAAGAATATTTTATTTTGGATCATTTTATGAGGGATTTATATAAAAAACAACAGCATATAGTAGCTAATGGGAACTATGTGCTCACTTTGCCTGATACTGTGTTGAGAGACGCGTGTATTCACTTACGTTGCCCTCTGACTACCTTGTCACGGTCGCCACTTCATGAATGTGTGATGTAAACGTGCCACAGAGATGGTAAATGATTGACCAGGCCCACAGAAGTAGTAAAGGCATAATCTTGACTCAGTGGGAATCAGGAGACATTATATTCTTCAAAAATATGCATTATTATGTCAATATGATTGAGAACTGCAATTCCCCATGTACACTTATATATCAAATCTTTTAATAAAGTCCTATCCATAGCATTGAAAACAGCAATAGAGTTTGTTCTTGTTTCTGTTTGCAATGCTTCCACATTTACAGCCTAGATTACAAGTATCCAGTTTAGATTGTGATTTCCTATTTTTGACAACAGAAAATACTGTAAAGGATCTTTATGCTCATGGGTATACATAAGATGTTATATGCATAAATAAAAAATGTATCATGTCAATATTGGTAACATTTAAAATATTCATATTATTTTATCTTCAATTAAAAACTAATAAATTCTCACTGGGTATAATTTAGAAAATATATCAAACTTTAAAAAGAAAGAAATACACTTATTTTTAACAATGAGGAGTAATTATTTTTATACAATTAGTTCCAGACACAATTTAGAACTATAAGCCTTGAAATGAAATCATCAGGAAGAAATGAGTTTATGAGTTGATATTCATTTACTGTAACAACATATTTTAGTAACACAAATAACCTTTTACAACAGCTTTTAATAAATGCTTAGCCGAGGGTGTAGTACAACTACGTACTGGTTGCCTGGGGAGTAATAGCTGCCTGTGTCTATCAACACATTGTGGATAAAGTGCCGCATTTCATCACATTTGTATTTTTGAAAACCTAGAGCGCATTTTTCTTACCGTTGTGTTGACAAGAATTTTGAGGTACTTTCATTCACACACACACACACACACACACACACACACACACACACTTCAATGTTGTATGAGGGAAAAATATTCAAGATACAATTGTGCAAGCTAGATGATGTATAACTGTGTATTTTCAAAATGAAAGTCAATTCTTTTAGAAAACTCTGATGTCTATGGAAAATTAAGAATGAGTACTTATGATTTTGGCTGGGAGGAATGCATTATAAAGAACTATGAGGGATATTTTCTCTGACCTGCGCTTTGTAATTTTATTTTAGAAGCCAACATGTAGATTGATTCATTGGATACTTATTATTCTTTGCTTTATATAATGAGAGACAGGGCTCTAAGTGTTTCCCATGTTGAGATTCAAATTATGTAGAACTTTGAAAATATTTCTCATATGTTATTGATTTTTAGCAAAGTTCAAAATGAAGAAAGAAACCTTTTTAAATGTTTCTGGCTTTCTTGTATGGATTTGAAGAAATAAACATCTCTGACACCTTTATGAATACATAATATATTGTTCCCTATTTTAAAAGATATTTCTATAAGGTATATGCTAATGGTATGCTAAATTTCTTTTCTTTATAGGTTTGTACTTCTGTTATTGGAACATAATTGTTCTACATAGGGGCAGGTGAATTCCTTATTTCAATTACCATACATAGTCTACTGGCAGTGCACACGTTAGTAATGGGAATTCACAGACACCTTTATACCATAGGGTTTTAGTGATTATTTCTTGGGATTTATGTTTATGGTGAATAAGTAAAAATGAATCATATTATTTACATTACCTTATACTTGCCTGTAGTTCAGCCAATTGAATTATGAGGGTTTGTGTCTGATTTTCAGGAATTTCAGCTCTATGGCTAAAGGAGAGAACAATCTCCTCAGGACACACTTAAAGACCTTTAGATTCTTTATGCATGGCTTGTGCTGGGATGTGAATCTTTGAACTTGTTTCTTTTATTAATTTTTCTTCAGATTTAGAAGCCATTAGATTATTTATCCATGTAGTGAATTCATGACTTTGTTTCACTAGTTTGTTTAGTGAGCTAAGGGCAACCAGCCAACATCATCCTATTTCCTACACTTCCAAAAAGGTGCCATTCAACCCAGCTATTCTCTTTCTGGATATTTTTCCAGAAGAAAAACTGGAAACAACACAAATGCCTATCAACAAGGAATGGATAAAACAGATGTAGTATTTTCATACAATGGAGTATTACTCAGTTATAAAGAAAGAGAATCTTGAGGCTTTTATAGGGAAATGGATGCAACTAGATGCATCTCTCTAGATGCACTGCTGGAAACCAAAGCTGTGTTAGTCAGGGTTCACAAGAGGAATAGAATCAATGTAAAATGTATGTATAATTATGCAAGGGATTTATTAAGTTTACAGAATCAGAATAAGAAGGGACCTGATAGCCTTTTGTGGAACCAGAGAAAGAATCCAAAGCGAGCAAAGAGCCACTGGAGAGCTGGAAGTCCAGCAGCAGGTGGAGGTCCTAGGCCCGCAAGGGCACTGCAGAGTCACCAGTATTAGTAGGTATCAGAAACTGGCAGTCTCTGTTGAATGCGTAGGGTGTGTACCGGAAGCCTGAAGTAACTGGACACCAGCATCCAGAGGTAATGAATGGTTCTGAGGACAAGGGAAAGACTTCCTTCTTCTTTCCCTTTTTATTCTGTCCAGGCTTCAAGCTACATGGTGCTGCCCACAGTTAGATCATATCTTCTCTTCTCAGTTTGTGGTCTCTCTCCTCAGTCGTTCAGTTCACCACTGAGGTGTACTACTCTTACAGACAGCTCTTACTCGAGTGAAGTTGACATATCTCAATTAATGGTCACAACCCTGTTGTGGTTCTAGCAACCTAAGTTAAATTAAATCAAATAACTGCGCTCTTGACAGAAAGCAAGTAATGGAAAAATACATCAAGGTGTAAAATTTAATTAAATTTGGTTCTCTTTAATTGTAACATTTTAGTATTCTGACTTTCTCTAAAATAACAGAAATATATTGCAATATTTTGACACTACTTTCTCATTTTGAATTACATTTATTTCAAAAATCAAATATTTTACTAGTAGTGTACAAAAAGATAATTCTTCAAAGTTATTGACCACCCAAACCATCAATATGTTTTTTAGACATTCTTGTTGAAATTACTATTCTTATTTCTAACATTTTCCTACTTACTTCTTATGATTTATTAAGCATTACATGCTAAAAGAAATGATAGGAAGAAAACTAATGGACTTCAAATTTATGTATCTATTTAGGGCATTGGGGATTTTGACTATTGTCAAGGCAAATAGGTTCATTTCTCTGGACACTCAAACACCCACTTCATTATAATCTGTATGTTGTAATCTTGATTTGTTGTATAGAACGCTAAGATTTAAGTTGTTAGGAATATCCTAGCTCTATTCACAAGTCTTTGCATCACCCACTTCCTGATCTGTTTATGTACTGAAGATTTTCTACATTTGCTTCATTAATTACAGAACCTGGTTTCAATCTATATCCCATTTTCACTTCAGAATTTTATAAGAAAATAGTGTGTGTTGCCTAATCCTCCCCTGAAGTTTTCTTTCAAGCAATAGTTTTGAAGAGATTCCTGAAGAGAAGGAAGCGCAGCCAACACTTCCCATTACTTACAGGGTGTCTTCTCATGATCACCAGGCACTCTGTCTGTCACTAACTACCATTTGTGGACTGCGCGAGAATTGCTTTGGGAAAGCTGGTTATGCCATTGCCTTCCAATAAGAAACATAATGAGAAAAGTTCTAAAAAGCAACACTATATTTGTATTAAATATGTATACAAAGCCACATGTCCCAAAGATTATATCATGATTAATTGGCTATAAATTTTGATGTCTCTTTTAAGAGATCATTTGTGAAATTCAGTTGGTTTTACTTAAGAACACTTTTCTTTCTGTGTCTCACTTTGAATTGTCTCTTAAAAACCACTTAATCAAATGTGTGCCTATATCTAGACTATGGAGAGGGTGTAATTTAAAATATTTTCTATGATTAAAGTTAGCTTAATTATCTAGTTTAATTTGAATTTTATTTTATAATTATGGAAGTAGAATATAAAATTTCTTTTTTCTCATAGTGAATACCTGAAATCTAATGTAAATATAACAGAATTTTAATGTTGTGTAAAGTAACAATTAAAAATTGAAAACTGTCTGATGTATGTTCTGTTTTATGTCCAGCATAATCATTTTTATATTTCAGTCTTTATGCGTGATTATAATCTATATGGAGGTACTTGAACACAATGTTGTGGTTAAATAGGTCACCACAACACATATCAACTATACTTGGTTATGAGTATGACAGGAATTTTTTAAAGCTGTATTATGAATAAATACATACAATGCTTTCATGTTTCATTCTGACATACAAAGATGAAGTATGTTACATGTGAAAAATATCAGACAGAAAATTATCCGCTACTGATTACAGTGACCCAGCCTAATAACGTAAATTCAACTTGCACTGATACCATGAAAAATCCATTATATATGTGCATTTCTCATTACATCACATCAAATGCTTTGACTAATTCAGAAAATGTTCAATCTTAGAGACACTAGAAAAATGATCCTCTTTTGCAGTGACATTATCTCATGAAATAAATGTCAGACTGTTTTTTTTAGAAACTATTTCTGGGACATGCAGTTTTCTTTAGCGGATGTTAAATGAAAATTTTTCATTTAATAATTTTAAGTTATGGTGAGCACAATTTATCCTGGAACTAGTAATATCTGCTTAGTTTTATACTGTCAGTTGAGGCAGCATAAGAAAACATTGCACTCTTTAGCAATTAGAAATACAAGCTTTTCAGGAAGAAGCATTTGAGAATCACAATCCTTTTGATTATTTTTCATATTATATTTTATAATAATTTTAAAAATGCAAAAGAGAACTATGAACATAATCCGAGCTGCGTGGGATGAGCTGAGGTCATCACTGTGAATATTTCCCTTACAGTGCGATGCTGATACGCTTTCAGGAGTTTGCTGAGGGGTGAGCTTCTAAAAGTTTCAGACTTCTCTATGCTCTATTTCACAATTGCCCTCATTTTAAACATTTTTGCTAAACCTTCTTCGTGTTTTTAATTAGCTCTGAACTTTCTCCTTCTAGAATACTAGAGTACTGATGCTCACTCTTCATATAATATTCTTAAAATTTAGACATAAATCTTGTATGATTATGAATTTTGTCTGTATGGTAAACTTATAAGTGTTGGGCTTTGGAATATGGGAAATTGGAGTAAAAATTGCCTTACAGTCCCAACAGTAATTCAATAATTGTTTCATTTTCATTGGAATCATTTCTAATGCTAACTATCTGCAGTAGTAAATTATATAAATGATCCTTGTTAGATGAAAAGCAAAAATGACTATATGCATGCATGCATGCATTTCTGTGCATGCACATGCCCACATCCAAAATGCCCATTTAACCAATAAGAAAGTTTGAAATTTTCTATATATCATATCAAGTAGGTTTCATAATTTTAGCAACAGGTTGTTGAGTAAAATGGAGTTTTCAAATTTAAATTGTTTAGAGAAAACATTTCTGTAACCTTCTAGTTACCTGTAAAATTTAGATTAGGTTCATCAATGCATGATTTATTAAAGCATAATTATGAATCTTGCATTTAAACTTTTGCATAACTTTCAATAGCATGAGATCAAGTCTGTAAAACTGCCTGTACTAAATGCTGTAGATTTTTAAAATTAACAGTACTTCCACATACTATGCTGCATTATATTAGTTGAAATTTTATACTCACATAATATGAAATGATATAATTATACAATTATAAGTGAACTGCTAAAAGTATAAAATATGTCTACAATCTTTAAAAACAACAATGACCTACCTCTTCCAACTAGGATTCTCTGCCTGAAGTTTTGACTGTAGAAAGTAGCATCTGGGGACATGGCAGTGGAGATCTTGTGGGACATCTCACATCAAATCTATATCAGGCTTAAAGTATAATATGAGTAGATGTCTTTGACTTTTGGTTAGAATTTCAATATATAAATGTCAGGGACTCAAACTTTCCCTCTACAGTAACAGCTGTAAGAGACATATGCAGCCTTGTAATGGGCTTGTAATTTAAGAAAAAAATGTTTGGGGATTTTAAATATTTCTTCTTAATTTAGGTTATTTCAAGTAGTCCTCCATTAAGAACAATGAAATTTTTGACTATAGGTGAAAATTGAAAACATGAGTTCATTAAGTGAAAATTATCAACGCTTTTCATTTCAATAATTAATATACTTAATTTAGGGCATTTCAATTTAAACTAAACTATAATGTGATTCTTTACGCTAAATGTATACATGTTAGACAAGATACAAACTCTGTCTTATATAACACGATGGTTTCTTGATGAAATTAGTGTTAATTTTAAAAGGGAGGGTTAGTTATTAATTATTGTACCCAAGAGTAGGGGGTGGGGAGTCATCCTAATAATGTTTGGAAAAGTGGAGACTTTCTTTTCCCAAACTGAGAGCAGCATGATTGTGAAAGGGGATAGAGACAGAGCCATTATGATGCTTTGATCAAAAATGTCCTCTCAGGAGGATCCATTTTTAAAATGCCAAGGATGTGAAGTTACTTTTTGAAACCTCCATATAATTTTATTTCCCTCTATGGAATTTTTTTAATTTTAAAGAGAACAGAAAAGAACAATAGTAAAATGCCAACAACGGAGACAAAAGCAAAGCAAAGCAAAAGCAAAGTGACACAGGGTTTCAGGGTAAAATGACAGGAATTAACGGTGGTCGTTATATCACATATTGTTATCTTCAGTGAAGTTGCTCAGACTGCCCGATGTAAGAATGCAAGACTGGTCAAAGCATTAAAGAGAAGAAATAAAAACAAAATAGATTAGAAATGATACGGAGTTTCACTAGATAGGGTGGTAGGGACTCACCATCATGTGTTATACTGCATTTGGTTTTCTTCCAATTTGTTGTTCAGATTACCAGATACAAGGATGCAAAATTTATTGAAAGGAACAGTGAATGCTCAATGTTTTGACCAATTTTGCATGCTTATATCTGGAATTTAAAAAACTTCTTCAGTAAGATGCAGAAATAACCTGAAGCCACGGGGCGCAGTCACTTCACTCCTCCGTACGGGTGTGTATGTGTGCACACATGTAACAGCACCGAACACACGCTTATGCTCCCCACATATACATCTCTCCTGCACTAAGTAACTGACCTTTATTAGCAAACCCCTACCTGAGCACACAGCCCGATTTCACATCTCCAGTTTGATCCCCTTTTTGCACTCACAGTATTTTTCGTCTTATTTGACATCACTTGCATTTTTCCAACTCAGTTGTGTTGGAATCATCTTTAACCACTTTATTTTTCTTAATATTATCTAACTTTGAAGATTAAACACACTTAATTTAGTTTACATAAAAAAACATGGAAAGTGGGGAGTCTTTACCACTGTTTCATTATCTCCTACTCAGAGCCACGTTTGTTTAATTCCCAGACTGCTAATCTCTTCTTATACAAAATCCATCAATCTTTTTAAATAAACCACAAGAGAAATTTGTTTAATACTTAAACAAAATAATGTGAAACCTCTGCTTAACAATTATATGGCGCAGTGCCTAATTTTAATTCTACTTTTGGTGTAGATGTAAGGTTACCTAATACCTAATGCTGAATGTGCCTATCAGTGCTTATGGATGAGACTGTCATGAGAATTGGTGACGTAGGTGGAAGGTCCACATTCAGTCACTGGTGACTGGCACCATTCAATCAGTTAAGGGCCCAAAAGAAAAAAAAGGACAAAAAAGGTAAATTTTCCTCTCTTTTTTCATGCTTTCTTCTCCTAAAAATAAGGTTTTCTGACCTTAAGACTCTGATTTTCAGCTCTTTGTCTTTGCCTGTGCACTCGGTACCAATCTTCTGATAGGAGAACCTGCTGATCCTGGCACCTGGTGTCAGTTTTCTAGTATGGGATCAAGTGGGACCACCTGGATCAGCGATCCTAGGAGACATACAAGGACAGCCGTGATGACCTTGCAGCCACTGCCCTCTTCTTCATGCAGTGGTGCATTCTGCTCACAGGATGCATCTTCTCTGCTTCATCAAAGTTCCATCTCACTCTCAGCACCTTTTCTGCGCTTCTCCTTTTTCTTGTCTTTTTCTTATTTCTGACCTCAAATAAATATTAATCTTCCACATCCACCAAATGTCCTGACTAATTCATTGACAGGGACCATTAGGAACCTAGGAAATGTGGTGCGTCCTTACCTCACCCAGTAACAGTGGGATTGAACAACTCCTTGAGCATAGGAATGAAACACCTCCCCAGTCAACCCTTCTCCCATATCTATTCATCTATTTTCGTTCTCTATCTCCGTGTATCTTTGTGTCTCTGTATAGCATCATATCATATTTATTCCATTTCTTGAAGGAACCCTACTATTTATAATAACACCTCGTTTAGCATTAAAAAGGCATAAATTGGCTCACAAGAAGTAAATTAAGTGGGGAAACCTCTAGGCGCCAATCTGTACTCAATTTTCCTGCCCGTGAGGCCCCTCTGGCTGCACTTCTCTGTGCCCCATGTAGTATTTCTATACCAGCAATGGCGTCATGTCAGCAAAGCCTCACCTAGGCTCTGAACTCCGGCTGTGTCCTCTCAGTGTGGAAACTGTTGTGCTCTTGCATGTCAAATAATAAGCAACGCATGTAGGGTAAGACCATCGTGGTCTTTCTCTGAGAAACAGGTCGCACAATGATTCAGTTAGTCCTTTTTCCTCAACTTCTTTTTGTTAACGTATTGGGTTTATTCCAAAATCCTTTCCAAATAATTTCTTCTATCAGCATCCCTTTCTCCAAAATAGAAGCTAATATCTTTTAACCTTCAAAACCATTCTTTTTAGGCTCTACTTTTTTGATCTTTTACAATGAGTTTTGCTTCCCAGCCTATGTTATCTTGTAAAACTACAGTTCAGAACATGAAACTCTCCAATGTAAAACCATCTATTGATTCATTTGAAATTTGAAAAAAATGTCCACTTTTTTCAGTAAATAATTTTGCCTTACAGTCTATGTTTCTTATCTACTTTGTCTTTTATTTCTGAAAATTCAAAATAACCCCAGGCATATCTGCTACAATCTCTTCTTTAAATATGTCAATATCACTTAAAGAGAGAAATGCTTTTTACTCCCCTTTGATATGCTTTATTTATCAGATAACTAGATTGTTACCGTCACTTGAATCAGAAGTGATGCCACGCAGTAAAGCTTTCACCAGCTTCACCAGTTCAAAGCTGTCTCCTGCTCCAGGTTCTGACTTCACCGCTTTATAATTGCTTGGTGTTCTTTGATTCTAAGTAACCACAGGTAGCATTAGATGATTCTTTCCAGGCATGTTATTACATTTCAAAGGAGCTTATTCACTTATTTCTTACATTGTTAACTGGAATTAAAAACCAAAGTAAGCAGGAATGGCCCACATCTTGCTCAATGATTTAGCACCAGAACAGCACATGACGCTCCAAAGATGCTTACTACATATATGTTGAGTAAAATATGAGTGAAGCTCCCTGCCAATATCCTGCCTCCTGCTCCAAGGTCTCTCGTATTCCAGGCTCATGTCTTCTCAAGACCTTGAAAGCACAAAGTTCCTTGCAGTCTATGAGACTGCACAGCTTGGAGATTTCTCAGTACAATAAAAACTAGGTTACTTATCTAGTATAAATTTGAGCACATTCATGGAAGTATGAAAAGAAAGGAAGATATGACATTTGAATGTTAAGAATGGGGAAATAGCTCAGTGGCATAAGCGTGTGCCTGGCAGGCACAAGGTCCTGAGTTCAATTCCCAGAACAACAACAAAAAAAAAAAATGGGGAAGAAAATAGAGAAATATGGCAATTTTGTCACAAATTAGGGGTTCTGTTGCTGAAACTGTAAAACATGCTGTTTTATCTTCAGAATATGATCATGCTTGTGATGAATTAGTACTTTGAATAATTTAATGTTTCTTTTGTAACACCCGCAATCTGCTTCAAAAGTATTGATTTAGCTTAGTTAGCATATGTTTGTCTGTAGAAGATGCTAAATTACCAGGCTAAATGAATGAAAAAATCGAAACCACACAAACTCAATTATCATTGAAGATTTATATCTTACTACTAGTTTCCCACTTCAGTGTTTCCATTTTAAATCCTCCTCAGTTTGTTTACGCTGCTCTATTTTACTTACTCAGAATGTTCTTTCCCTAAATTTCTGCAGTTGATATTTTAGTGCTTTTTCCCCTCCTGTTGTGTCAGTCAGCTTTCCATCACTGTGACAAAATATGTGGAAAAAAACAACTTGAAGAAAGTGAAGTTTATTTTGGTTCCCAGTTGTAGAGGGCGCAGCCCCGTTGCTGTGGGCTGGTTATGAGGCGGAACAGGGTCGGGGAAGGGAACACCAGAGGAAAGCTAGAGAGAGGACGAGCCCAGGAGCAGGCATCAAGGTGACAAGGTACTGTCCACAAGGGCATTGTGCCTGTGACCCCTCCCTTCACCCGGCCTCACCTCCTGCTCCTGCCATCAAATTGTGAGTCCAGCAAAGGATTAAACCACTGATAAAGGTAGAGTCCTCGTGATCCATTCCCCCTCTCAGCACCCCACTTCTGATCCTAGAAGTCTTTTGAGGGATAGTGTAGATCTACACCTTAACCCCTGCAACACTAGTTGTTCTTAAAATCTTATATGTATGTACCCAGGATACCTGGGACAATTGTACTGTCGATTTCTACTGGTCTATGGAAAGGATCAGTCAATGTTTAAATTTTCTTTCTTGTTTTGGATTTTTTTTTTTTTTACCAGTTATGCATGCTTATATCTGATAATCTGAACAACTAATTTGAAGACAACAATATACAATATAACAGCTACTGCTGAATTCCTATCATCTTGTTTAGTAAAATTCTATATCATTTCTAAATTTTGTTATTCTTTAATTCTCTTTTAAAATAATAAAATTTCAGAAAACCATATTTAATTTTCTCTGGCTATAATGAATCTATTCCTATAAATATGGTTAAATAAGCTTACACTTCATCTATTTGGATCCTGGCATGTACCTGTGTTGGTTTGGGGGATTCTTTTGCAAGGGGAAATAATATAAGACATGTATTTTATAAGATTATTTATAATAGTCACCCAAAGAATACAAAAGAGTGCAGAAAATCTGTCCACAAATTATGGACCAAGGAATCTCACTGAGGACCTGGATCCAACGATAATGTCGTGCTTGAGTCCAGCTGAATAACTATAGCCCATAATAATGAAGAGCCCACAACAACACCTCATGTAGTCCAGTTTCACGGATCTGCTCTGGGAAGGCCCAAAGGTCAGTGTGGAATCTAGGAAGTCTGTGCCAGCTGGATAAAGGATCTGTGAAGCAGGCTGAGGGATCTGCACTGGAGCCAGGAAGTGATGTGCAAGTACGGAGGAGTGCTCCTCTGAAAGGTATCACAGGCATCCTCAGCAGCAGTGAGGTCCCGAGCTCCTCCAGTGATTAGGAAAGCTGAGTTTCCATCAGGAAAGCCAATGTGACGAGCTTCTTCAGAAGACTGAGCAGTGCACCTTCTTCCCCTCTGGAGCCAGGAAGAGATGCTCAGAGTGAGGACCAGAGCTCCCCCGAAGTGAACTGAAGCTGTTCTCAGTGACAACAAAGTTCCGAGCTCCTTGGAGGATGAAAATAGCCAAGTTCATCAGGAAAGCCAGCATGATGGGCTCCTCCAAGAGAAGCAACAGCTCCTTACAGCTTCTACCAGCTCTTAATAACCTTTCAGTTCCCAACAGCCTAACTTCTTCTCCAGTTCTGCCTTTTATGCTGCTGACAACAGTTCCTAGTGTGGGCCCCCCACACAGCACCACACTTTCTCAGTTCAGCTGGAGGTTACAAGTTGGCCATCAGTACCTTATATAAGTTGATCCAGTACAGTACCTTAATTTGTTTATTGCTGATTAATTTCTAAGGTAATTACATTTATGCTCTTACCCTCATGATTTTTGACATTTCAAGATTTATATGCATCATCTTTTAACACAGTAAAAATCATTTAAATGAATAAGCTCAATTTTATTGTATAAACTTTATTTGATAATCATAAATGTTATCTTAAATATTTTCAATCATTTAAATATTATTGGTCACCAAACGAGGCATGGTGACTCATGCTTGTAAATCCCAGCATTCTGGAAAGCTGAGGCAAGAGGATCACAGCTCCACAGCTATCCCGGGCAACCTACTGACTTATGAGACCTTTTCTTAATTGTTTTTTTAAAGAATGGAATGGGCGGGATGCTTATGCTATAGGTCAGTGTTAAGTGATTAGGGTGCAGTATAGTCCTTATCTTTAAAGAAAGATTTAAAAATGTTTCCTTCTGTGACATCTATCAACTTCATCCTATCTATACTGTGCTGCCGTAGAGAAAAAATAGATATGCTGGATTTCCAGCTTTGAATTTTGTGTTGTCAGTTTTGTTTATAAATAAATGTTTTCTGAAGATGCTAGAGTTTTTAAACACAGTATCATCTGCTTACACATCCCATTTTAATAAAGGAAATGATTTTAGGTTCTCAAATGGGCGTGGAGGACATTAGCTCGTTTTCCATTTGCTGTTACTTTCCTGGATGAGCCATGAGGGGTTTTGCTCTGCACGATGTGTCTGTCCTGCCATGATGTGCTGCCTGACTAGAAGGTCAAAGCTATGAGAGTGATCAAAACGGACTGGAACATTTGAAAATGTGAACCAAATGAATTGTTTACTCTTCGAAGTTGTGTTTCATATATTTTGTTGCGGGAATAAGAAGTTAACCAACACAAGTTCTTACCCACGGTACTGGAGCACTCAGGCAAACGCAAATGCGTTTCATTTTAGTTCCCTCCACTAGGGAGTGGTGACAAACAACATACAGGTACGGCGTGGCAGCTGACGAGGACTCAGTGTGCTGTAAGGAATATTTGTATTCATTTACACAATCTCAGAATGAACTTGTTATTTCCACTTCAAAAAACGGGAAGTGGAGGAGATATAGTAAGAGATTTGCTAGTGTTGCCAAAGTAAAAAGTATAATCTGGATTTAGTATGAGCCAGAAAATGTCTAAAGTCCTAGCATCAAAAGTATACTATATTAATATAATTGAGAATTAAAATACAACATGATCATTTATGCACAAATCAATTAATGCATGATCTAACCATGACATCAAGTATGTGCTTATTTCTGGTGCTATATGCTCCAAGCCTAGTTTATAGTTAAAATTTCTGACTGCTATTCTTAACCTTTTTGCTTAATATCCTGAGAAATATCTTGTGGACAGTTATTAACATGTAGATGAGATATACGATATATATAAAAAAGGAATTTTCACTACTGCTGACATTTAAAATCTTCAGATTGATTTTTTCTATTTATAATTAATTTATAATTTTTTAAATTGTATTGAGAATCATTCAGAAACTATAGAAAACTTGAAGGAAGTAATGTCCCTATTTTCCTAACCAGAAATAATTACTTTTATAACATTAGCAGATAATCTTTAAGATACAATTTAGAAATAATTATTCTGAAAAAATTGTAAGTGAAGTCCAGAAATTTCTTGGCATTAAATTGAATTTTATTTAACTATTATGAAACTAAGACTGCCACACTTCATTTACTTTGTTTTTCAGTTTCAACAGAGAGTATCTACAATCTAATGTTATAGTTTATACGTTGTGTCAACTTGGGGAATCTAGAGGTTTGGCTGAGTGACTCAGCAGGAAGCCAAGGTGCTTACTTTGTACACATCCTGAGACTGTGGAAGAGGAGGGCATGGAGATTGTGTGAGAGCTACATGCCCCCTGGGTGGGGTTAGACTGTTTCAAAGGTAAGGGAGAGAAAGAGACTGCTTGTCTGCGATTCCTCCCTTTTGCTCTGGTTGAATTTGCTGTGCTCTGCTGCCATGAACAGTTTGCCCTCTGCCATGTGCCACTCTGCCTCTGAACCAGCCAAGTATGGACTGAGACCTCCACAAACTGTAAGCTAAATAAACCTTTCCTTCCTTCATTTTGGGTGTTGGGTATTTTGTCTCAGCAATGAGAGAAAAGTAACCAAGACATCTCATGAACATTTCATAGGATAACAATAGTAATTTGAGAGGTGTCTGATATATGTCCAGTAACATATCCAGTATAATCATTTTAATTTTTATACCTATGAGATTGATTATTAGTCTATGCGGTATTCATAGAATTTACTCATTACATTATGAAGGTGAGATACATTATTTCAGCTTATGTGAAGCATTGACTAGTGAATTCAAATCTATTCAATGAAGCATATTGATTCATAAATATTGCTTTAATATTTCATTCTGGAAGATACTGAAAAAGTAAGTTTGTCTGTAAAATGTCAGAGAATAAATTACCTTTATTAGTTATAATTGCCTAGCCTAATAATATAACATTAGCTTACACATATCACATTGAAGATCTTCTATATATGTAAATTTCTCATTAGTTCACATATAATGGATTGACTAAGAAAATGTTTAACCTCAGAAACACTGGAAAATGATCATATTTTGCAGTGACATCACCTCAATGCTGTAAGTGTCAAACACTGTTCTTTTTGAAAGACAGTTCCTGGAACATGTAGTTTCATTTAACTGAAATTGAAATAAAGTTCTCATTCAGATATTTTAAGGAATAATGAGCTCCATGTATCCTGGAACTAGTAATTTCAGCTTTGTTTGATGTGATCAGATGATGCAGTATATCAAAAAATCAAATTTAGTAGCAATTAAAAGTATGTCTTTCAGCAAGAAACATAAAAATGTCATCATTGCTATTATTTTCCACAGTATATTTTATAATGATTTGCCATTTTCAAAAGAGAACAGCGAAGACAATTTGAGCTTTATATGATGGTTGAGATTAAACTCGTAGCCGGGGAATCGAGATCTGCCTCTGAGTTCTTTAGTTATGGTTGACCTTCAGGTTTGGATCAGACTTCCGTACTTCCCAGGGCTGCAAGTGAAAATGTAAGGTGGTGTGAAATGCATACGCAAGACGGACTTTGCAGAAGCGATGCTTCACTTTCCATCACGGATTTGATACCAGTTTTCGAGAAAAGCGTGACCCAAACTGAAAACCTAAAATTTTACTTTTGTTACTTGTATGACTTTGTGTCATTTCCTTGTTAAATATTAGAATGATTAACTATAAAATACTGAATTTTAAAAAATGTTTTTGGGATGTATGTATTTGGTGCCCTTTGGAAGAACTAAGTTTTTATTGGTCTGCAGTGATATTAAATATTATTATAGCAGGAGACTTTTTATAGTTTTTAATAATTTATTCAAAATTTTTAGTGATAACACAATCAAGACTTTGAATATCATGTTCTAAAACATCCATCTTTGGTGATTAAAATTAGTGAAGAAAATGATTTATTTCTTTACATTTTACAATTCAGCTCAGAGATGTTAATCGGGATAGTTTCAGAGCTCTTAGTGTTATATCAGACCGCTAGAAAAGAAAGGCCCCTAATTCCGTAATTCATTAATATAAAGAACTTCATTTTGTGCATTTCACAATTTACCGTGAACTTTATTACCCTGGTTTCTCTTTAGTCTTTTTGCCAATTGCTACAACTTGGTGATTACCTCATGAAGCCAATTTAGCTGCACATTTACATGATAATTTAGCATTTTAAAGTTTAGACATTTGCTGATGTGAGCATAGCCAGAGAAAGACATTACAATTTTATTAGACAGTATAATATATGTGTTTTCCTTACTAAGGAAATACCTATTCCAAACCTTTTAAACTGCTCTTGTAACAAAAGATTTTATATCAATACATAGATTGAAATCATAGTCACCGGTTAAGAAATATTTTAAATGCTTTTGCTAATAAAACCGACAATAAACAGGCGAGGCTTGTTTGACTTTTTGATTTACCCTTTTCTCATCCACACTATGCTTGTTTGCTGTGCTGTAGCCTATAACTCACCTCCGTCCACCTCACAACGTGAATGAGTCATAAAAGAAGTTTAAAACATGAAAAGCTTACTAGCTAAATCGAGGTGGTTTAAGACGTTAAACAGTTTTCCATCAACCTGCTCTGAATCTAAAGACAGATTGCTACTTTACTACAAGAAAAGCACTCTTTCCATTCCACAAGTGCTACATTCAAAATTTCCCACACGGCAAGCACTTAATTGAATTGAGGATCATACAGGCATTATTTGGAAACTAAGATTTGTGGGATGAAACACTGACAAAATGTTTCTCACTTTACAGAGTTAGAAGTAAAACAAATGAAACTTAAAGTACTCTAACTTGATGCTAATCATTTGGAAGACATGTAATAAAGAAGGTAATACAATCCCTAAGATATGAGAAAGGATTGGGATGAAGACGTTGAAATTCATACAGGAATATCTTGCAAATGAGCAAAATAAACACAAAACAAAAAACTAGATAGCAAACAAAGATTTTGGTTTAAGTATTTCAATAAACAACAGCAAACTACCTACTAATATATCTTCTCTACATACTCTTGTCAAGGATTCTAGAGGGTCTGTCTCCATCGTGGATCACTTATATAAGCCATATTTCTAATTTTTTCAGATTTGAAAAGAAGACAGCAGCGGGCCCTCTCTCCCTATTGTGCTTCCCCAAGTGTGCTCAAGAAGACCTGGCCTCTCTGGGCAATTCTCGTCTCATATTTTGTTAAGAATACACTTGTGTGTTTCCTCACACATTCTTTCTAATTTCCAATCTTTTCCTGTCAGGGAGTGGAATATTTCTCCTTCTAACTAAGACTATGTAAAATCAATCAAATTAACATATTATTAACATAGTATTAATCTATTGGATTGGAGAAGTAAAGCAAAGTCATCACTGATAGATTGACAGAGGGGAAGGATTATGGAGAAGCACCACTGGGAAAGTCATGTTTGAACTCACGTTGACTTGAATTTGAACATTAATCCTTTTATTTGCTTAAATTATTAGCAATTAAGTTACTCAAATTTTCTTATGTTTAAATTGGTCACATTAAAAATAGTTTACTCTGTATTGTATAGTATTTTCTTTTTTGACAATTCTTTAATTTATGCATGATTACTTATTTTTTTAACATATGGACACTAAACAAATTTAAAAATTAAAGTTTTTACAAAAAGTGAATACCTGGCCAGGGATACAGCTCAGTGACCCAAGTGTCTACCTGCCAAGCACAAGATCCTGAGTTCAATTCCTGGTACCACTCAAAAACATGCAAAAAGACTACTATAAGAAATTTGTTTTAATTGAAAGTGGAAAAACAATAATTTTGAAACAATAGAAAGGGGACTGGAAATTTCAGTGAGTTTGGGGACAGATGGATGTGGAAAAGGGACAAATAAACATACAAGCAGGTGGTTCTGTCAGCGTCACTTGTTTGTTTGTTTTGAGACAAGGTCTCGTTACGAAGCCCAGGCAGGCTTCAGACTCATGGTGATCCTCCTGCCTCAGCTTCCTGAGGGCTGAGATTACAGACATGCTCCACCATGCCCTGCTAGCTTCACTTCTTTCAATATGGCTTACACTGTATATGAAAGAACAAGAAAACAAGATAAAATTTTATTCATGTTCCAACAATGCCAGTCTTCACTTTAGCATTTACAATCATCTGCTGCATGTCTTATCTCACAGCAGCTCTCACTGCACCTTGTTAGGCATTTGATGTCTTAAATATCGAAACCTGCTCTGCGTTGTGATGGGAGCTTTCCCTTTCACTCACCCTAAACAGTAAAAGCTATAAGGGAGAGCAGAGTAAGCTAGGTTTCCATCATATTTTGGAATATTTTCCCTGGCTTTGTTCTGCTTTTGAGATTTAAACCTTCCTTTGAATCCGTCCATACGCAAAACCGGACATCTTCAGAAGATTAAAATCATTTTCTTCCTCATGCCCAGCTCAGGCTTGGTTTTTAAGTGGGAACTACAGACCTTTGAGTGTGTAAAAAAGAATAGTGACCCAAAGTGATTTTTCTTCCACACACTTATGAAGTATATCACTTAAATAAGAGAGCTGTATACAACATTTATTTTTTCTTGATTTATATTCTATTTTCTGAACTGGCATGCTTTTATGTGGTATTTCTAATGTCAGATCTTCTAAAGAGAGAGTCTGCTATTGAAGTCTTTCTTTCTGCTTTTCAGTAGGGTTTATTTTCTCTCATTGTGCTTACACCTTTGCTATTTCCCAGGCAGGTGATGTTCTAAAGATTGAATTGTGTTTATTACTTTAAAGTTGTTTCTCTTAGTCTACATGATTTCCTTGAAGTTTTTTTTCCTTGCCTTTGGCTATTCTTTTATCATGCCCTAGCACGGTACAGGTGCCAATTTCTCTTTCTTTTAATGATAGCTATAATTAAATACATTAATCTTGTCGCTTCTAGTAATTCAAGTTAGAACAAACAACCGTCTTTTTGTTAACACATCCTCTTAATATTGTTACGAACCCAGAATGATGTGCTATTTTTATTCAGTTTGTTTCTTTTTCATCTTCTAAAATACTGTAGAAAACATTCAAGAAATTTCGTGAAGAGATTTTATGAAGAGAATTCAAGAGATTTCATTTCACTCACATTTTTCCACGATATTTTTGTTTTTAACAAGACTAAATTAGGATAACTATGCAATTTTTTCATGAAAAAATCTGTAGTTCATAAAAGTACCTGTAATAGTAAAAAAAAAAAAATACATGCACAAAAGTTTCCTAGGAAATGTTAAAGAAATTTAATATTTGTCACGGCTTTACAGATGACAATTTTTTTCTAAGTGCAGATATTTTGTTGATGAAAAATAAAAAAGTAATTTATAATATCAACCCTGTCTTATTATCATTCAGGATCTCAATTTGGGGGATAAATTGTTTTTTTTTTTTTTTTTTAACTTTTTTTTTTTGGCGGTACTGGGGATCGAACTCAGGACCCTGCGTTTGCTAGGCAGGCGCTTATTCCACTGAGCTACATCCCCAGCCCCTTGGGGGATAAATTGTGAGTGATGACCTTTTTAAAATAAGCTATATTGGAGCACCAGATTTAAGGTTACAATATATTAAGCAAAAACTGCAGAGATTTCCCATATGCCTCCCTCTGTGATCCTACCTAATTTCCCCTATTATTATGAATTACATAGGGCCTTAATCTAGTACATTTATTAAATTTAATGAATCAACACTGATAAATTACTTTAACTGAGGTTCATAGTTTATACCAGAGTTCACTCTGTGTTGTAGATTTTGTTTTGACACAAGCATTGCCTAATGTGTCCACCATAACAGAATAGTCCTACCGCCCTAAAACGCCTTGATCTCCATGAATTTATACATTTTCCCTCCTCGGCACCATGTGTTGTCACTAATCCTTTTACTGTTGTTGCACTTTTGAAATTTTCCAGAGGGTCCTATCTTTGTAATTGTCAAATCCTTGTATGTAGCTTTGTTGTACTGCCTCTTTCCATTTCTCATTTAAGTTTCCTTACATTCCTTTGCAGATTGATAGTTCGTTCATTTTTTCTTATTGATGACTAATATATTATTAAATATAAACCATAGTTTACTTATTTCATCCATATAAGTACATTTTATTTGTTTCCAGATTGTAGTATCTCGGAAGTGAAAAATGTACATCTTTTCTGTTGTATACTGCTCACATTAAGAAGATTACTTGCTCAATATATTAAATAACAAGCAGAGGAATAATATATCCCAGGAACAGTACATCACTGTATTTTAATTTTCCATTTCACAGTACTGATGCCTATTAGTCATCCTTACATTTTCCTTCGGGTACGTTTGGCACTTTTGCTCATTTTTCATTGTTTTTCTTTACTTATTTGGCGTTTTTAAAGTTTTCATAAGTCTTTTATCAGATATATGATTTGCGAAGATTTTTTCCCAGTCCGTGGTTAATTCTTCCTTTCCTCACTTGCATAACGATGTCATCTGCAAAGAAGTGGTTAACAACTCCTCAACAATTTCCTCTTTCATTTATTATACTTTTTTAAATGGTACATCTGAAAAGCAGCTACCAATCCAACCAAGATCTCTAAGGTTGTGTTCTGTTACTCTCTACAAATTTTATAGTTTTGCATTTTATGGTTTGATCTATGACCTGTTTTAGTTCATTTTATGAAAGGTGTAGGGTTTGTGTCTCTATTCATTTCTTAACATGTGGATGTCTTGCTATTCCAGGACCATGTACTGAAAGACAGTCTTTTCCTCACAGCATTCCCACTGGCTGGCTGTCAGAGAGGCACTGATTGTGGTTCTTTGCATCTATTTTGGGACTTTATTCACTTATCTTGATCTAATTGTCCATCCTTTCACTTCCATCAGTCTGACTTGCTTATTACAGACTTGCAGTCTGGAAGTGTCAGCTGTCTGACTTTTTTCTGTACAATGGTAGTTTTGGTGTTTCATTTTTCTATATGAACCATAAATTCAATTTTTATTCATAACACAACTCACTGAGATTTTGCCTTGAATTATGCTTTATCTATTGACTAGATTGGGAAGGATGGACACCTTGACAATATGTAGTGTTCCTGTTTAAGAATCTAGAATGTACTTACATTTAGCTAGATATCTTTCAATTTCTTTACTAAAAATTTTCTTTGTACTATATGGATGTACGGATTTTGCTAGATTTGTGCTGTTTTCCTTTTTAATATGTCAATGTAAATATTTTGTTTTAATTCCTACTCTACTTAAGTTAGCTTTTATACTTTATCTTCCTTTTGTACCTTTGAATAACTAATTAGTTCCCGAGTATTTCAGTGGTTGCCTTTCTGGTACATTCTTTGAGATGTGGACCGTGGCTGTGGTGTACTCTGAGCACTTACATGGCCAAGCAGAACAAAATGGATCCTGCAGAACCAATTCCCTGGAGGTTTCCCCGAGATTTTCTTCTCAAATGAATTATTGATTTACAAATTTAAACAAGGCATCTTTGTTTTTACCTCTGTACAAAGTACTTGCTTTTCAAAAAAATATGGTGCTAAACTTTTTATTAGCCATATGTCTTTTGGCCCCAAATTTATACATGATTCTTTCTGGTCCAACATTTACATTGTTCAATTTTTTGTTCTCTGCCTTTTGTCGGCAATTCTCAGTATAAATCTAGCCAAAAACACTCAGCAGTCCCTATGTCACAGCCTAAAGTTTGGACTGCCTTGGAATTCCTTTTGCCAGATTAATTACTCCACTACCCTTAATCCAAGTCTCCTTCAAATTCTCCAGTAATGGGCAATATGTAGAGACATTTTCTGTAGAAGTATAATAAATATGGCCTAGCCCACCTGCCTATGGAGTCCTTGTTCCCATTTGAAAACTTATGAACTTGGCTGTTACAATTGATACACTGTGTCAACTTGAGGAGTCTACAGGTTTGGCTGAGTGTCTCAGCAGGAAGCCAGGGTGCTTACTTTGTATATATGTTGAGCTTGTGGAAGAGGAGGGCATGGAGATTGTGTAACAGCTATGCCCCCTGGGTGGGGAGAGCCTGTTTACAATGTAAGGGAAGGAAAGACGCCATTCCTCCCTTTTGATGGTTGTTTTTGCTGTGTTCTGCAGCCATGAACTGTAGCCCTCTGCCATGTGCCACTCTGCCTTACAGCAAGCTGAGTATGGACTGAAATCTCCACAGACTATGAGCTAAATAAACCTTTCCTTCCTTTATTTTAGTCATCGGGTATTTTGTCCCAGCAATGAGAGAAAAGTAACCACGACACTGGCCTTCCCTGTTGAATTCTGGCCTTCTGAGCTCTGAGCAGGATCACTCACAGGGTCTGTTTATAGCATTGCAGGGCTTCTCTGGACAGCATCTCCAAACCTTTCCACACTTTCCCTGCAGATAAAAGTCTAAAGGCTTTCAAATCATGTTATCAGCTGAATCATAGCAATGACTCCAACTTTCCTAGTATCAGTTGTCTTTGTTACTGACCTTTCTTGGTGCTGGACACAATTTTCAAACCCCACAAGTTAGTGAAGGAAAGGTTTAATTAGCTCATGTTTTCAGGCTAAGATAAGTAGGCTCCCAGGCAGAAGCGTCGTGGAATAAGAACACAGAGGAGCAGAGCTGCTCGGCTCATGGTGGCGGGGAAGCAAACAAGGGAACAGTGCTGGAGAGAAACAGGAATGAGAACATATACAGTACACAAGCCTGTGCCTGCACTGTCCACCCTAATGCAACTAGGAAGGTTCATTACTAACCTTCTAGGCAATTTTTTTTTTTTTTTCAGCAACAGGGATCCAACTCAGGACCTTGTGCTTGCCAGGCAGGTGCTTATTCCACTAAGCAATATCCCCAGCCCTTCTAGGCAAGTTTTAATCAAATGAAATTGGCATGATTGTCACGATTAATGGTCACAGATTGTCACCTTGTGATTTTAAAATATACTAAATTTTTGCAGCAAAGTGACTTTTTATGTACATCTCAGAAATGTATCACATGCATAAATTAAAGTGAAATAGGTAGAAGTTAATTTGTACTGATATTGGCTTTAAGGAAAAACCTTCTGTGCTGCTTCTAAAAGCTTTTGAGAAGTAATGCTGAAGCACTTTAAGTGTTTGGTATGTCACGTCTCTTTATAAATGACTGTGGCAGAGTTAATATATCACTGTCTTATAAGAATTCTCTTTCCTTATGTGAAGAAGTTATTACAAAACCAACTTTCAGCGGCCCCCTGGGTTGCGATGGTACATGCTTTTCATCATGCTTATTTGTCAGTCGGTTATTGGCCTTTCCGCTTCGCTCCCTTAAATATGTTTTTCCTTTCTGCACGTGCTTCTTGTAATAACAAAAGATCTGCACCTAAGTGAGTGATCTTCTCCCAGATGATTAATGAAAAGTCATGCATTCCTTGGGTCACCGATGAATAGTAGCAGATGCTTCATGTCTTGTGGCATCCAAGCATCAGCGAGAACCCCTTTGCTCAAAGAAATTAGACCACTTAACAAACAGGCCTGCACCCAGCAGCATGCGCTGTACCATTTATAAATCCCGAAGAGATGTCTGAAAGGTATATTGCTATTTTGCAATGGCTCTGTATCACTGAAAGGGCTTTGAAGAAAATTTCATTGAGAAAATCAACAGAAATAAATGCAAACCATATTTTTTCCTAGATGAGTGAGACCCATAATTTATACAACTGGAGCAGTCAAGCAACATACGATTTTATGGTCAACACTGGAACGAACGTGCTGACTGCAGGGTGATCACCTGTAGGCTGCTCTGAGGTTGAACGCTCCTTCATAAATCTGTTAAATGTTTGCTGTAATCACATTTACACTACCCTTTACCAGAATCAAACTGAATTCTGGCTCCTTAAAATATTGAGTAGCAACAAACAGACAAACACAATCAAATAGGAAGAATCTGGTGAGCTAGGCTGATTGGAAAGCTGGAATTCTTATTAAAAACTGCACTTATTCTGTACTTTTCAGATCATTACTCATACACCAATTAGAAGAAAATGTGCCTTTGTAGAAGATATGAACTTGAAATAGTTCCTGTCCTAAACAGTGATAATTTATAGCTGACCTTGGTGAATAAGAACAGGTCACACACTACAGTACTTCCCAGGCATCTTCTACTAGTTCAGAGCATGAAAAATGTGAGTTGTGGGTAGTGAAAAACTCTTCACTGCCTGTACCGTCAAGTCCAGCCGTATGGATGATGGTCATAACTAATACATCTTTTGTCCTTTTGTTAGTGCCAAGCTCTTAAGGGTACAGGGAAGGCAATGTCTAATTCACATCATCGAAAATAATTCTGAATAGATTGGAAAGAAGGGAATGGAATACTGAGAAGTCAAATACTGTCAAATATTAGCACAAATAAAAATATCCATCATCTTATTATACATGCAAAAAATACCCATAGTCTCAGTATATAAGATAATTCTAGTAAACACAGCAAAAAACGTTCAAATTATATCATTCACTGCATGGGTTAACTATAATTGCTTAATGGTAATGGGCTACAAAGCAGCATTTGATCCCCACATCTTATTATTAATACCCATGTGTATTCTGCCATGATACACGGGGCTGATGGTATAGGTAATACGTTCTTGAAGGAAAAGCATCGCATGTTTTCCAAGGTTAGACGATAAAGAGCATTGTGATATGTTTCTTTTTTTTAGCTTGGATCACTTGTTCTGAAGGCAGTGAGGTGACACCATGTGGGGGTGCTTCAGGACTGCCTTATAGAGGCTCACAGGCCAGAGAACTGAGGCTTCTTGCCAATATCCACTGCTGTGAACTCTACATGAAGGCATGCAGCTTAATGTTCAAACAACTCTAACCCACCAGGTCTTGATTTTAATCTAATGAGAAAATCAGAGCAAAATACACGTTATTAATCTGCTTCTGAATTCTAGAACTGCAGAAATAGAGAATATGAAATTTACTGTTTTGAGCATGTGAGATTTTGTAACTTGCTGAACAGCAATACAAAATGAACATCTAGTCACTTATCAAACAGTTCCATGAAAGCAGCAGTAAGCCGGGGCTTGAGACACACATCAGCCCCTATTTCACATCAGCCAGCTAATTATTGTCTTGTTAAATGGTGCTGACATTTGTCGTAATGTTTATGTTGACTGTATTTGTAGGAAAATGTAAACAGCATTCAGTCCAAGCTCAGTGTGAACCATGAGTTCTACATTTCTCAGAATGACATATTGATATTTGGATTCAATTCAATAATACTGCTTTCTGCTGCTCACAATTTTAAATTCCCCTCCAATTTCTAACTATGTGTTACATTCTGCTATTTTTCAGTGTCTTCATAATACTATTTTCTCAGAGGAAATCATAAGTTATACATATATTATGTTCTTTTTCCAATTCTTCATGATAGATTTAATGCACATTTTCTTTTCTGTTCCCAAAGAAATATTCTTATGTTATTATTTTATTTTTTGTAGTAAGAACGGTAATAAACTTGCCTATTAATTCATTCTCCAAAAATTATTTCCATGATTAGGAGATAGATTTTCATTTTAACTACAGACTATGCTCCGAAACTGTCGCCCCGGAAATACAATAGATTAAAATTTCATTTACTTGTATGTTTTGGAATGTGGGAATCATTTGGTTCGTATTTCCATGACGAATGAAAGCCACTTCTCAAGAACATAAAATTGCGTTTCTTCATTCATTCTGCACACATTCCGTCTGCAATACATAGCATTACTTTGTGTGGAAGTGTGATAGTAAACAAGAGAAGGGGAGGAAAAAGGCCTGACTCCACGGAGCTCATACTCAACTATGGAACACACTTTGTAATCAACAGAATGCCAGAGAAAGCAGACATCTGTAAGTGTTGTAAGTGCTTGAAGATGGGTAATGATATTGGAGCATAGGAACCCAGTGTATGTGTCCAGGTAAACATCAGGCAAGACCCAGCTTAGCGCTAATGAAGGTGAAGCACTTTGCTTTACCAAAAAGGATAAAAGAATCATTCACGAAAACACTGCATAATTTTATAGTTAGAGGACATTCAAATTCTAAAAAACATGACCTAAGGACATTTATACAATAGCTTTTTTGATTACATTGTGATTTGTCTTCTTTGGAAGTCTTGACGTTAAGCTGTATCTACTATGCTAATTCTGTTTTTATAAATATTTATTATATTTTGACTTTTTATCAAGGTTCAAACATTTTTTTTCATATTTCTGTGTGCTATAGTAGGCACTTGATTTTCTACCAAGAATTAAGCATTTCTTTCATATTTCTAAGTGATAAATTATAATATTCACTTACAAACTATTTTTAGTCAACAAACTTTTCTTTGTTCTTCAAAATTTGATTTCTTTCTGTTTGTGTTTTTGACTTTTCATTAGTGATATTATTGTTTGTTTGGAAAAACCATGATCAACAAATATTCTTTATCACAAAGAAAATGCTGACCAAGTCAACGAGATTAAATGTGTATTTAGAATACTGTGTTTTGAACAGTACCAGTCAGTGAATGTACTATATCTACACTATGAGAGTAGCCTTTTCATTGGCTTTATTTATTTAACTGTGCTTCTACGCAATGTCTACAATAGGCTTTTCAAAATGCATTATAAAATTGTGATTCCAGTGCCCAATACCTTTGTGGTATAAGTCAAAATAAAGCCCTGCTTCCCTCTGCTGTGATCACATGACTTCACGCATAACTTTGGCCATCAAGACCTGTTGTGCCTCTTCTTTCTGAAAAGCCCAATGTTTGCCAAATGCTTCCCTGTCATAAGCAAGGCTTCCCAGAGGCTATGCCCAAGATCTCTTTTATCCATTTTGAAAAAACATGAAGGATCTAAGTACCCAGGAGATAAGTGTTCCATGATATATGTGAGGAGTACCTGATTATATAAGTAAATGTACAATCACATTCTCATTTTTTTGCTTCCAATGGTCTTAATCATCTAACAGCATTCAAAAGTTCCAATCTTAAATGATTATTACTTCAAGCAGCAACTTCAATAAGAAAACTTTAAAAATGGAAAAACTTATCCACACAAGTCGAGAGCAATCTACCAGTGAAGGAAGTATTCAATGTGAGTGGAATGGTAGTGTGCATGAAGTCTGTATATTACTAAGGAGCCTTTATTTCATTTCAGCATTTAAAAACAGAGAAATAAGCTTTAAGACTTCTTTATCACAACTGTCTACTGTAGAAATAGGCATAAGCAACATCAACAAAAAATTACAATCTTTTGTAAAATACTAGTTTAGAATACTTTTGTTATTTTTATGAAATATTGTAGTAGTTTCAAATGTGTTAAAAGTAAAATTATTATTTTGAATTTTATAGACATGAAACATGTTCTTTACATATTAAAATATGCTTAATTCTCTTTGAATGTTGTATATCCTTTCTATTTTACCACCTACTACATGTAGATACTGCTTTCTTGAATTAACCAGGTCTCTTTGGCAAAACTATTGAGAGAAAACGAGTCATTTGAAGATGCCCACAGGCTGAGTTCTGTTTGTGTTTCTTTCCTTGCAAACTTCTTATCTATAAGTCCCTTCACTTCTGGACAAGCAATGAAAGTAGACAAAACATAAGAGTCAACTTTATTAGCAGAGTCAGTTTTATTAGCAGCTTTTCATCTTTGATTACAAAACTGATGTTATGAACTAAAATTAAGTTTGAGAGAATAGATTAACTTAATCTAACAAAAGTATTTCTTGGCAAAATAACGAAAGAATGGACGTTCCTTAACACCGCCAGTCACTAATCATCCCTCTAAAGGTTTTCTATGTACACTATTTTGAGCATTAAATGAATTAAGTTCTAGTTTACAGTGATTTTTTTCAATATATCACTTAAAAATAGCTAAATTTCCAAGGAATTAAACTGAAGAAATGCTAATTTTCATCTTTTTTCCTGAAGTTTCCTCTGAATTAAGTGCATTACTTTATTGTTCTCTTTTAGTATTCTTAGAGTTTAAATTTTTTCACCTCTAATTTTAGCAATTATAATGACAAGGAAAAAGCAGTATCCATAAAATCCTATGGTTTTTTGGATTACATACGTATTTCTTTCCTCATCGAGACAAAACACAATTGTAAGCAGCCTTTCCTTTTCTAACCAAAACTTGTCTCCAAATGATATCTATAAATAAAATCTTCATCCACTGTCACACATCAAATGATAATTTCTCCACTTGTATCATTTTGCTGCAAAATTTTGAATCTTATAGTCTTTATTTTTTATTATATTTGATGGCTTATTGGTGTAAATATATGTGACATTCACTCAAGATATAGTAACAAAAAATGCTTTTGAAAGACTAATTACCCTGTGATGAAACACTAGTGCTATATCATTTTTCCTTTGAATTTACTGGTAATTACATATTGACATGTCATTACATTATCATTTTACTAAATTCCCAGGCAAAAAGACTGATCATCAAAGAAGTTAATTTACAAGTGGAAAGGTCAAAGTCATTTGTAATTATTTCTTTTTATATTTCTGTTCCTCCAGGGGAAAGAAAGAAAAGGAGAAAGAAACCAAAGAATCTCAAATGCATTGTGAGCCTTGAATCTGGAAGATGAAGAGAAGAAACACAGAAAGGGCCGTATGGAACTGCACACAAACAACAGGAAATCAATGAAATGTGGCCTTGGAGTAAAACTGTAGCCTGACTACATCCGGGTATGTTGGAATGTGTGGATTTAGACATTACCTCATTTTAGATTTTTTAGGCACCAGTGATAATGGATTTTGGACTTGTGAGCTTCATAAATATAATTAAGAAAATTTATTTTGAAATTATTTTACATGACTTCTGTTTTAGTTACTTTTATCATAGCTATGACCAAACATCTAAACCTACAAGTTAAGGAAAGAAAGGTTCATCTGGCTTGCAGCTTGAAGAGGTTTCAGTTTCTAGTTGACTGGATCCAAGGAAGGCTGTCTTCGTAGACAGGCATTGCAACTGATAAAGTTCACGGTGGGCAGAAGGTAGCAAGGGAAGCAGGGACAAGACAAACATCTTTCTGTGCCTTATATCCAGGCTATAGGGGTTAGGGTGGTGCCAAACCAATCAGTGGGCTGGTTCAATAATCACCACCCTTAATCCTGGCACCTTAATACTAGCTTTGCGCCTTGAATCAGTCACACACTCTAGATCCAGCCATCTCTGAAAAAGCCCCACCTAGGACTGCAGGGGGGCTTTGGGGAGAGATCTGGACATAAGCCCTAACAACTTCACTCATTAACAGTTTGTCACAGTAAAATCTTGGAAACAACCCAAATGCCTATCAACTGAGGAATAGATAAAAAAAAAAAAGAGAGATGGTGTTTTCTTACAAAGGTGTATTACTCAATTATAAAGAAAGATAAACTCAAGACTTTTATAGGTAAATGGATGCAAATAGAGACCATACTCATAAGAGAAATAAACCAGACCCACATGTGTAAACATCATGTTGTGTCTCTAGTGTAAGAACCTGAAAGAATAAATAAAATCTGAAAGGTACAGCAGATAGTGTCAAAGGGAAAGAAACTGCTAAAAAGGAAAGAAAAACCTGGATGAGGAAAAGGAGAAAAGAAGAAAAAAAAGAAAGAAATATATGCATATACACACACACACACACACACACACACACACACACACACACACACAAATACAAAATACCTAATTGTACTGCTAATTTCTATTGGTTTATTGAAAGGAATGGTTAATGTTTAATCATTTCATCAATCTTGCATAACTATATCTGATAATTTGAGCAGCTAATTTGAAGATAACTGTAACACAACAACCACTGTTAGTTTTCTGTCATCTTGTCTTGAAATTCTGTCTTATTTTTATTGTTTTTGTGTTGTTTTTATCCTCAAAATAAAAATACGAAAAATGCTTACATGAGCATAAATAGAGGTTGTTTAATTTTTACTATACTGACTCAGAAATGGTAAATTAAAACTGATCAAATAATGGTACTGTGATTACTTGTGGTGTGATAATAACCTTTATATTCCATTATTAAACAAATGAATGTAAGCACTGAGGGAAAAAAAATTTTCTTTAACTTAGAAGCCATACTTATAGTTGTTTATGTCATTATTTTGTTTGGACATTGAAATCCACTGTCATTATTCCTGAAGAATGAAGTTTATTTTTCTCCTCATATTATTCTCATAATCCACTCATGTGTTTCTCATTCATCCCCAGTTCTATATGTATTTTTTCTGGTTTCTACCTGAATACATGTAAAAACAGAGATACAGTGCAAAAAATGCATTTTTCATGGAACCCAGTTGACACATTACATAAAATCATATTTAAAGGAATATTTTATGTAAAATCAGAAATAATACTTTAAAATCAGCTAATATTAAATTACATTTTTCCTGTTTCAAAGAATGAAGATAGCTATACTATTTTTATTCAAGTTTTCCTTCTAATGGCCATTCTTTGCTTTTTAAAAATCTTAATAAGTAAAAGCTACGTGCTTCACTAAGAAAGATTTCTATGAGCTAAACTCAGTGGATGGTTGGACGATTATGGTCACTAAGATGACCCTACAGTTGTTAAGAAGAATCATGATATATTTATGTACAGTTACAAATTTCCTATGATGAATGTGATTACTATGTATATCTAAATTCGACCAATAAAATTAATTATAAAAATGGAGGGAAAATATTATCTTTTAAAAGATTCTGGGCCAGCTAGCATAGAGAATCATTATGATTGGCTTTTGGGTGCACACTAGGGTTTTGGTAGAACACACTTCTGTATATATATCGGTGCGTCAGGGAGATGTGGACTTGGGGGCTATGTCTGGTCTCGCATCACTTGCCCTGTGGCATTCGTATCCTTCTCCCCTTCCTGGAGACCACGAACGAAGCTCTATTCTGCCCTACCCTTCCAACCATCATGCTTCTGCCTTGAAGACAACGGACTATAGTTTGAAACCTCTTGAACTGTAAATCAAATTACAACTGTCCTCTTTTAAATTGTATCATGTACTGTGTCCAGCAACAGGAAATCTGACTAAAATAGGAAATTGGGACCAGAGAGGTGGCTCATTCCTCTGAGTGTACCTGAGCTTTAGGGAAGAAACATTTAGGAAGTAGTTTGTGTGTGGCATTTTTAAAGCTTTGATGATGCAAGCTAGAGAAGACAATGTATGCCTTAAGCAGAGTCTGATGGGTGATTCCATCTGCTCAGAAAACTGTAACACTTGACAGTAAGGCCAGGACCAGGAAAGGACAGCTTAGGATAAGGACTCCTTGGCAACTGGGCTGGAGACCATAGGTGTTACACCGTGGGAAAAGAAATCTACGTTTTTTCCATCTGCTGAGATTTGGTGGGAGATTAAATTTAAGGGTGGTGGACTGATAGATCTGACAGCACGAATTTCACAACAAGCCAATGTTCAGCTTGTGGCGTGCACAAGATTGGCTACTTGTAAGAGCTGACACAAAAAGCAGAGCAGAAAATGTTTTTTAAAAGTTTCTTTTTCCAATGAACCACATGTGCAGTTATACAGGGGCGGACAAGGACATGACACCGTGGCTGGGCAGTGGGGCGCGATGTGCTCCCTGAGAAGACCCTCTAACCATAGGAGCACCTGAGCCCGACAAGGTTTCCAGCCGAGCCCTACGCCGGGTGACAATTTTCTGATACAAGGACATCCCAGACCTGGGACTTAATATCAGTCTACCGGCATGAGCATAAGTGGGGCCACTTGGATCAACTATTAAAAAGGCCTGAAAGGATGACAGTAACGGACATCTTGCCCACTGCCGTCTTGCGCTCGCAGTGGCCCGTTCTGCTTCAGGCTGTATCTTCATTTTTCTTCCAAAGCACCCTTTTCTCTCAAAGCATTTCTTCCAAGCTTATTTTTGTTTTTCTTATTTCTGCCCTAAAATAGACAGTAATTATTCACATCCACTTATCGTTCAGACCGATTCATCGATTGGGACAAGGAAAAGCCTGGAGGACTCTGGTGCCTACCCTCCCCGGGGGGAACATATTTGGCAGGGCAGGGGGGAGCTGGCAGGAAGGTAACGAGGGACTGGAAGTGAGGCCATTGGCCACGGTGATGCTTCTCTCTCCTTGAAATCTATGGGTCCAAGAAGGAATAATTGAAGGAATTTTTCTCGCAGAGGGAGGCCCCTCTTGTAAGGCGGGCAGGGAGCAGGCAGCAAGAGGCTGGTGAAAATTAGCAGGAGCTCAGACCCTGGGCAGCCAGAGGAGGAGGGCTGAGTGCGGAGCAGAGATCCTGCTCAGCTGCCAGGCAGCTCACGTCTCAGTATCACACATCTGGCAACTACGCGCAGTACATTGAAGTCCTGGACACTGTGCGCCAGTGCTGGTAGCTGAGAAATGTTGCCCTTGAGCAAGTTGGAGACCAAGTGACCCAAGGACAGAGTCCAGTGCTTGGTGAAGGAAGACCCTGGAAAGAAGGGGTAGGAACCATGGTTAGCGCTCCAGCTTTCCTTGGGGAACTGATGGGGCTTTACACAGGAGACTGTGGCCACTATACACTTGAGCTCCTCGGGGACTGCTGGTGGGGGCTCCCCGAGATATCTAATCCCTAGATCAGCTGCTGCCAGTTTAAAACTCTCTTCTGTCTAAGTAGCAAAAATCAGCTCCCATTTAATAAAAGCAGCATGGCCTGTTTAAAGGTGCCGGTATAAAACCTACACAGCAAGATTGCTACCTCTCCTCTTTTAGAACTGTTGTCTTTCTGATAACTCACTTGTTATCAACCCTTTCAACTCAGACCAGTTATTGACTTTCTAAAGATTCTGTGAGACCATGAATTGGAAACATTTAATCTCCCTTGTTAAATGTTCACTGTTTAGATCCATGGTGGTGAACCTATGGCACACAAGCTGCAGAGGGCTCTTTGTGTCATTGGAAGATCTAAAAGTTTTGCCATGACTGGGTTACATTGTTTGACTGGGAAGATTTATACCATGTTGACAAATCTAAAACCAAGGAAGGAGTTTACCGGAAAATGAGTGTTTCATGCAGGTCTTTTCAAGTTTTAGAATTTAATTTGGTTGCCTACTCTATAATTATTTCACAGATAAATGTTGATTAAAATGCCATTTAAAACTGTGAACTAGCAGTAGATAACCAGGTGCTTCTGATGAAGAAAAATGTGCATCTGAACTCTGCAGTGTACGAGTGAGACTCTCACGTTTCCCTTTCAGCAATGGACATGCTTTAATTCTTAATCATTCCTGAACATAATCTGAGTTACCTGTGAAAATGCATTGAAAGCTATTTTAGATGTGTTATTTGCATGATGTTATGGCAGTTATTCTAATCTGGTTGTAAATACATTCTTAAGAAAGTGGCAGTCCTAAAAATAAAAAAAGTAATGCCAGTCCTCTGGATTTTAAAAACTGAATGAGAAATATTGTACAATCATCCTACTCTTTTAAGTATTCTTGGGCTTTGCTAGGCAAGGTAATGAAAATTATGGATGTGTCTGTGAAAGTCTTATCCTAAGAACATCTTGGGTTAGTTGTTATTTTATACTTTACTAAGTGGAAGAGAAATCATTTCATAACAAGGAGCTTGGATTTACAGTCTGGCAAACATCTAGGGAACTTCTTGTTCTCGGTTTGTGATTTATGGAGTACTTGCTAGGCATGAACATTCGTGCTTTAAGTACACCTAATTATTCAGTTTGCATCCATCTAATGATACCAATAGCCACTGCCCACTTTCCTTTCCTGTTCACAAGTAATTTTTACTTTTAGTATATTCCTTTGAATTTAATTTGCTCTTTGGGGGGCCACTGTATTTGTTTATTTCTTTCAATTAGAAAAGTTAGTATTTCATTTGTTAATCCTTGTGAATGGACAGGGACTGTGGTTTGCTCATCTTGATAGCTAGGAGCTGAAACCTGTGCTTTCGGGAACATATGGGGCTTGGTTTGGATCTCCTTGTTTCAACATTCAGGTAATTATTTTACATTTCCATGTTTCTTGCCTTGAAGAGACATTGTTTCCCAGCTTGTCAGGAGAGCACTTGCAGGTTTGTACCCTAAGCTAATGAATCTCTAGTGGCCAAGGGAGCCCCTGAGAGCGTCGTCCTTCTCCCGAGGCATTGGTGGCTTACATTCTGGAGTTTTCAGTCTCAGCACTATTAGAAAGCTAAAACACCAGTGTCACTGCTGGAGCTCTGAGCAGAAATATCTGCATCTTAGGAGAAAGCATTTGAGTGTGACAAGGGGCTCTTTGTGAGCTCACAGGTCTTCCTCTTCCTATAAAAGGCTCTCTCTTAATTAGAATCAGACCTAGTTCTTTCTCTCCATAGGCTTTAGGATGTGGCATCGCACAGATCCTGTGATCTTGAGCAACATCGCACAGATCCCAGGAAATATGTCATTAGGTCATCTCCGTCAATAGAGGGAAACATTTGATGCTGACAATTTGAAAAAGTAATAATTTATCCATGATTATACAGTGGTAGTGAGGCCCAAACTAGGAAATGATGAGATGAGTAAAGGATGGCAGTTTAAATTACAATACTATTTTGTGTGTGGCTGGGTCATGTAGCAAGCATAGAAAGTGGAGTGAAATCCCTCATGTATAGGCTTTTGTAAGTCATTATCACCAGAAAAGCCTAGAGACTCTGGTCCTTGGAGTGGTCATGGAGGCAGAAGTTAATATCATTGACCATCCCGTCCCTGCTTAGACCCCCGCCTGCCTCTCAGGGGATATGTGCTTCTGTTTCCTGTTTGATGAGAGTAACCACACTGGAAGATCTCCTCTTCCTCCCCTCCTACTCCTCAGGCCAGGGGACCGGTGCCCTTCCCTGGAAGTGACTCAAGAACTCCATCAGACCCTGTTCCCCAGGGGGACCCGGTACTCCTCAGCCTCTTTCTCATGCTCCTTGTATAACTTTAAGTCCTGCTCAACATAATGAGACTGGAGCTTCCAACTCCTCTCACAGTTCCTCATGAAACACAGACGCTTCCTAGGAGCAGAAGGAATGACATGAGTCCAGCTTCCTGGTGTTAGTAGAAATATTGACCTGTGCAAAGATTGGCTAGCCCAATTTTCCAAAGATACTAATAGGTTTGCAATGAGTTAAATAAAGCAGACTTTAATCTTTGCCTTTTACCTATCCTAGTATGATGTCCAATTCCCCATGACCACTTGCTGCACTGTAGAGTAAAAGAAAACAACAAAACAAAAGGACTAAGTACTGTTCATGTGAGCAGTACATTACGAGAAGGGAAGGAAATCACCCTGGTATGCTGTTTTTCCTCCAGCAGAACCAAAGCAGGACTGTGATACTAACAGTGCCTAAGAATGACGTCTGACGCAATAGCAGCTCTTACTGTGGGAATGAAAAGATGCATTAAGAAACCTGTTAATTATCATAAGGTGAGAGAAGTCATATAGGGTAAAGAGAAAAATCTGGCTGTCTTCCATAGCCAATAGATAGATGCTTTTTATAAATATAAAAACATATCCATCCTCCAGGGAGGAACAGGTACTGATGGAACATTGTTTCATTTGTCAGTCAGCCCCAGACAGTTGTCACAAATGATAAAAACTTCACATGGGCTCCCAGTCTCCTGTGACCCACTTGCTGGACACAGCTTTCTCTGTGTTCAAAAGTCAGGATTCAGGTGAGAGGGAGAAAAGAAAGGCTGAAACTATAACAGTGCTTTAAATAGCCCCAAATAACCTAAAGGGAAAGCTATGGATGATCAAGAAATGATTCCTGCTTTGTGTTAAAATAATAATAAAAGTAAAACACTGGACTTTGGGCATGCACCAGCACCAGATCTCTGCCCCGTCCATTTTCCATGGGTCAGGTGGTTTATATATTTAATGCATGACACTGGAGGTTGACTGTCCCTGTTTCCAGAGATGGAAAGGACAGCCAAAACTCTCACTTCTCTCACTCTGATAAAGACTGAAGGTGCTACAGCAACTTATGACACAGGGGCAGCTCGTTCTGTGTTAACTTCCTCTTCTGGAAGCCTTCCTTCAGATATGTACCTATAATAGAAGTGCAGGATACCTTTCATCAGAGAATTTTTACCCCTATATTATCATACCAATTCAAAGGCCAAATATTTACCCATGAACTTTTGATTGATCCGTAGTGTACTATTTTCTTGCTAGGAAGAAATCAACTTGCAAGGTTGGGAGCAATTCACAGAATTTGGCAAAGGCTGAAGCAGATTTTATCTGTTAGGACTAAATCATGCCTCTCTGTCCTGATTAGCCAACAGGGGAACCCTGCTATCAGGTACAGACGAGTGTTTGTGAAGGCAATTAGGCAAGGCCTGTAATTGTAAAACTAAAACACCCCACCCAGTTCCTAACTGATAACAATATCTAACCAAAGACGAGTCTAGTAAAGGCCTCAAGGCTCTCCATAGACAGATTTCTCAGATAATGAACTTCTGAGGTTTGCCATACCCTTGCAATATTTCTGTTCTCCTTGGAAAAAAATCTTCAGGACTATATAGTATAGTACTTAACTTTTATCTCATTAATGAGGCTGTGATTTCCAATCTACTCTTTCATGGCAAATCCATGTAATATTTTGCTTCTAAGGGGTATAAGTTGGTTTCCAGTCCTAGTCCTTAAGAGGCTTTCTCCCTAGATCACTTCAACCAGGTGTTTAGTTTCTACTTGCCTTGTATGGAAAAAAATCTGATTTCAAGAGAAAAAGTAGTGAAGAATTATTACTCAAGGCTCTACAGATGGGCCCCACTGTTTTGATTGGGCATTAAGAAAGAGTTAAGGAACAAAAAACTAAAACAGGAAACCATGCTACATTATGTAGATGATATTTTAATTTGCAGCTCAGTTCAGAATTATCCAACCATGATAATATCCAAATGCTTAGTTTTCTAGCTGAGAAAGAAGATAAAGCCTTAAAGAATAAAGCTCAGGTATTCTGCCAAATAACTGACCCCAAGTATTGAATACTTGGGATACATCTTTGCACCTCAGAAATGGCAGCTCTCTAGGGACTGGATCCAGGTTATGTGTGATCTGAGCCCCCTGCTACAACATTTCTTCCCAGGAATGCCTGTCTTCTGACAGATTTGGGTCCCTACTTTTGCATTAAGATCAAAGCCTTTACATGAGGCTGTCAAAGGTCTTGAATCTCTTCCCCTGGAAAGAACACAAGTGAGAACAATGCTTTTTGGGAAATAAAACATGCTCTTTTCAGGTCCAGCACTGGAGCTACGTGATTTGAGAAAATTGCTCCTCTCTACATATCAGAAAAGAGAGGAATTTTCCTGAGTGTCTTAACAGAAAGGGTAGGACAAGAACTTAGTCCAGTAGCTTATTTTTCAAGAAAAAGTGAAGCTGGATGGCTACTGTGTCTGAAGGCAATAGCAGCTTTAGCTGTGCTAAAAGGAAGAGGTCATGAAATTAACATTAAGACAACTAGAAGTCCTGATTCTTCGTTGGTTCAGGAGAGTTCTTGATGTGAAAGCCTACTTGTGTTTAACAGTGGAATGGATTGGTATCACCCAGTGCTTTTAGATATCCCACAGATTGCCATAAGGCTTGCTTTACTTCTAAAACTTCTTCATCGATGCCTTCAAAGCTTTATCGTTCTTGTGAATAAGTGATTTCCTAGACTTATGCAAGGAGGCAGGTGATCAGCAATTTACCTGCCCGCCCCCCCAAGTTCCTGATGGGATTCAGTTTACCGATAGAAGTACCTTTGAATAAGGGATATTGAAAGCTAGGTTATAAAGTTGACAAGTTTCCAACAGGTTGAGACCAAACACTTTACTTTAGGGACTTCTGCTCAAGCAGAAGAACTCATAACCCTTGCATAGCCACTGATGTTAGGAAAAGCCAAAATGTTAAAAGACTATACAGATTCTAAATATGTCTTCCTAGTGCCACATGCCTATGTAAGAATCTGGAAAGAAAGGGGATTTCTACCTAATAAACAATCACCTATATGAACAGATAGGAAATTCTACAACTCCTAGAAGCAGTCTGTCTGCCCAAACAGGTCACTGCCTCTTATTCCAAGGACACTGACTCTACAGAGTGACATGTAAAGTGCCTGTGAAATCAAAAGTCTGATAAGAAGGTAAGAAGGGAAGCTTTATAGTTTTCTCCCTCAGCTTGAGGAAACTTTCAAACCAGTGTATTCTTCCAAAAAGAATAAGGAGCCTTGAATTAAGGCTTAAAAAGAGAACTTTTAAAAGGAACTCTGATAGTATTTAGAAAACCAACTAGTCTTACCTCATGAACATAGTGAAATGCTATAAAAACCATGTGGGTGAAATGACGTATCAGAAATGGTCAAGGGCTGGTGTTGGTGACAACTACCCAGCATATCCACCAGGCTTACCCACAAGAATTTAGTAGCCCTGCCCACCCCTTCATTAGCTTCTGTGCCAAGAAGAGGGAGAGGCCCTGGGGAGGCCCGGCAATTAGACTTTACCACATGCATCCATACAGGGGATTTATGCAAGTATTAATTTTAATTGATATTCTACTAGTGGATTCGGGCCTTTCCTAGTCATTTAAAGAGGGCTACAGAGATACTCAAGGTGCTCCTTGAAAATGTCATTCCCTTGTTTGGACTACTCCAGTCCCTTCAGGGTAACAATGGGCCTTCTTTTACCTCTCAAATAATTTATAGAGTAGTAAAGGCCTTAGAAAAAAATTTCATCTCTATTTGGTGTGGAAGCTCAGTCTTGCAGAAAGGTTTAGAAATTCAAACAAATTTTAAAGCTACAAAACTTTGCCAAGAGACATCTGAGTCTTGGCTCTGATATTTGCCAATAGCCAGAATGAAAATTCAGAATACCAGGAATACTGGACTAAATATGAGTCCCTTTGAAATGTTAGATGGGAGGCCTTTTCTCTTCTCTCCTATGGCGATAGACTTAGACACCATGAGAATCTTGCAATAGCTTATCAGTCTAGGCTAAGTACAATAGGCCATCCAGTTATGTGTGAACAACATCTTCCCAGCCCCTGACTCAGAGGCACAATCTAGTATCTCCCCAGGAGTTCAGGTGCTTTCTAATATCTCCCCAGGAGATCAAGTGCTTATTGAAACTTGGGAAGAGGGGACACCTATGGGCCAGTTAAAACCAAAACAAAATTCTTTTTTTAGTGGCCCTCAAGGCAGAGATGCATAGCTTGATCATCCCTCTAGGACAAAGCCAGATTCACCTGAAATATCTAAAGACCATCCCAGAGAAGAAAGTTACTTCTGTGACTTGCTGGAAGACCTGAGGTTCCTCCTTAGAAAGTAGACCGCAGTTGTACTTCCATGACAGAGAAATAGAGTCACCTATGACACATAATCTATGCAACTTAAACAAACACTGGTAGCCTGTGCAGTGTTCCTCTTTTGGTTCACTGAGTCCACATCCATGAAGCAGACTGCTCAATAGTTCTCCACATATAGAGACTAACTCACTGTTTTCTATCAGGTTCTGCTCAGCCAAGCCAGTGACATCATCCTGAATTCTGTAAGGGGGGGTTCTAGTCCTTTTAAGTAGTAGTAGCCATAAGAAGAAAGAGACATGACTCTCTCTGAATCCCATAAAGAATTATCTGGATTTATGTCTCCTCATAGAAAATGTAGAACAAGGCTAAGGCATAACTACTTGGAAGGGCAGTTGGGCATGACTTGCCAGTTGAGACTTTTCAACCATAGTTGCAGAATAGCAGCATGTGAACCTAATAGAAGATCCAGGTGAGCCCTGTACCCATCACCAAACTTCTTATAGGGGAACACATTGAACTTGGCACCTGATGTCCATCTTCTAGTACAAGATCAACCACGGCCACTTGGATCAACCAACTATCAACTACATTTTGCTCATGTCCTTAGACTTTTACAGTAGAATGGGATTAAGAGCAGTGAAGTAAGCTACAGAAGACATTTCAAGACAGCCAACATTCAGGCTGTGACATGGGTACTGCTGATTTCTTTCAACAAGATACACTGTAGAGTGAAAATTAGAGGCAAAATGCAGAGCAGAAAATTTTGACAAGTTCAAATATTTGGCCTACAGGAACCATGTATGAAGCAATTTGGTTAAAAGTAAGTGGGCTTGCTAAAGAGATTAGTATCACAAAAAAATAAGCCTAGAACTTCACATAGGGATAATAAGAAATGCACCTTTAGGATATCACAGGAAATTGTCAAATCCCACTCATCATAAGTTCAAGAGGATAAAAGGTAAACTTTCTTTAAATATTTTGCTTTGAAAAGAGATTCCTAGGAGCCCCTGATTATTCAGCACCATCCAGGAAAGTGCTTCTTGGAGTTCAGCCATCCAGCCACTCACAGAACTCTGTAGCCATGATCCCATGGAGTCTGGCTACCACTCTGGCTCTTGGCAGACCTTGGTGTCATCCACATTGCGTATCATTAAAACCAAAACAGAATATAAGACCTGTGGGATGAGGGAGGCTTTCAGCCAGATTTCAGAGAAGGCAATGCTGGGAGGGGTAAGAATAATGCCAAAGGTTTATTAGAGATGTCAAAATTCTTGAGATGCCACAGAAATGGAGTGTGTGTCAGGGAATACTGCTGGCCATAAGCACAGTAACCCAGAGACTTGTCATGTAGGCTTCAAGCAGTGAGGCTATAGGGTTGTGCCTGCTGAATGGAAGAACTTACATTTTGTTACCATGGGTCCTAGATACTGAAAACTGAGCTGTAAGACTTTTCTATTTCTCCCTTTTGGAATAAGAATATTTACCCACTGGCATTGTACTTGAGATTTTATAACTATTTTGTACAGACGTTCACTACTAAGGATTTGATTTGAATTTCAGGGGAGATTTTGAAATTGGATTTTCAATTGGATTAAAAAGGTTGACAATTTTGTTACTCCTAGACATAGACTAAAAATACTTTTCATAAGGAGAGGGACATAAGACTTTTGATTGCCAGGGGTAGAATGTTATGATTTTTAGCTAATATGTCTCATGGAAGTCTTACAAGTACGGAGGGAGCACTTTTCTGCAAGGTGTTTGGCTCCTTGGGGTGCTGTACCCACCAGCAAACTGATCCGTTATAGCGACATTTTTAATGAGGGGGTGGGATCTGGTTGCAAGAGGATATTGCTGGAAGAAAGCCAATTAAGTCTTTCTTCTTGGCCTCAACTTCTCCCTCAGCTTCATCACTGCCATGAAGTGAGTAGCTTCTTCTGTCACACACTTTCTTGTACGTAATTTCTGACTTGGAACCAGGGTAACATGAACTGAACCTACTGAATCATGAGCGAAATGAAAACTCTCCTTTAAGGAGTAAGTGTTGGGTACTATATCCAGCAGTGAAGAGGCTGATCAATACTCAGACACTTTGTGGAGAAGTCAGAAAAAAATTCTGTGAGAGCATCTTATAAGTCAAAGAGATGCCACCCACTGGAAGTTCAAGGGTATAAAAAAGATCCTGGGACTACTGCTCCACAAAGTCTCCTAGGGTGTTTATTCCTCAAGATTCATCCTTTCACTCTGCTCAGCAACTGAGGCCCTCAGAGGCCACTGTATTCCAGGGTTAAAAGGGACTTTGTACTGCTCCTGCTGGCAGCAGAACTTCAGATCATCCACTTAATGCTGGTTTAAGCAGCACAGCATGCAGAATGCAATAAGTGAAAGATAATCATGTCTTCGACCCACATGTCAGTTGAAGGTCCGATAGGTAGGGCAATAAGTTCCCTGATAGGGCATGGTGTGGAGCTTTGAAAATGAAACCAATGATGCAGTGGGACACACAGCAATTCAGAGATGCCAGGAAAAATTCAATATCTGCCAAGAAAAGGTGCAGGTCAGGAGTGGAGCGAATCTGAGGGAGAGAGAGGCAAAGTCAGCTACAACCAGCAGAAGTCCATAGGGATTCAGACAAGCAAGCTCTCTGCAACTCACATTTTACTGATATGTGCCCTAGGTACTAGATATACTTGCCCTGCTGTGCTTTGTACATGTTTTGGTCCAGTTATTTTTCTGTTTTTAAATTCATTTTTCTATTTTAAAAAAGAAAAATAATAAAAGCAGTTGTATAAAGTTTCAAAACAAGATTGTAGCAGAGTAACAACAATTAGTGCATTGTGTATTATTATCTTCAAAGTAGTTGCTCATATTATAATATATAGGCATGAAAAATTGATCAAATAGTATAGACACAAACCTTTCCTGTCAATAAACTAATAGCAATTAGTGTTTAATATATATATATATAATATTTAATTGTGTGTTTATATATATTTATTTATTTATTTATATATGTGTGTGTGTGTGTGTGTGTATATATATATATATATATATTTTTTTTTTTCCTTTTCCATTCCCTTCCTTCTCCTTCCCCCTTACTGTCCCCTTTTGAAAAATGAAGGAGAACCTCATACTGTCATACCATTTGCACTAGTGGAATAACACATCTCCTCACAAAGAAGCTGGAATACTGCAATATTGTACAAAACATATGAGTCAGCCACAACACAGTTAAGCTATTTGGGGGGGGGGGTTGTTGTACTTCATTTACTCTCAGGCTGTTTGATTCATCATGGCTTAGTGCTACTCTGCCATAAAGAAAGATAAATTTGAGTCACTCATACAAAAATGGATTCACTCTGAAACCATAATGTTAAGTGAAATAAATGAGACACATGGGATTAAATGCCTCATGCTCTCACTTACCTCATGTTTTCATGAGAAGTAGTACAAATAGAGAGGAAAATAAGAGATAGATGACAAGCAGTATGGAGATCTTTCTCAAACTGGAAAGGGGATCAAGCGATGGAGGGAGGAAGGGGCAAAGAAAGAGACTCAAAGAAAGGTGTCAGGATGTGTTTGTAGATGCACAAACTCAGCACAAAGAATGTAAACATGATGTACTGCTAACATGCACTGATACATTTTAAGAGATTAATTTTGAAAATATTACACTACTCAGATAAAATGTGCTATTACACTACATATACAGTATATGGAGTGATAATACAGTGAACATTTAAATTTTTAAAAAATACTGTGTTGTAGTAAAAGACATATTGCTACTATTCCCTCTCAGATACCCTCAGCTTTGAACACAGTTATCCCATCATCCTTGCCACTTTCTGAAGCACGTCTAGAAATTCTCCCTTGTATATTTAATTTCACTATGCAGCTGCCCTGATGTCCTAAATCCATTCACTTTCAAGTTTTTTTCACTTTGGGCAAGAGCCAGAAGTCACACAGTGTCACATTCAGTGAATAAAGCAAATGGGGACACACTGTCATGTTTCTATGAGCTTCCCTATCTATTGAATAACACTCAATAGCAGCATTCACTCCATTATTACATCACACGCCATAAAGACACTCAGAAAGAAGATGTCCAAAATTGCTTCAGAAAGTTTAAAGAACGATGGGATAAGTATATTCAAAGTGAGGGGGGCTATTTTGAGGGAAATTAATAGCCATACGTCTTTACCGTAATGTCTCTTTAACTTTAGTATGCACCATATGTGTTGATCATCCTTGTGTATTTCTGGCAAATAAGCATTTAAAAGATGATTCATACCTTATATCACAAGTGCAAATTAGGAAGTGCAAATTAGGTGAACAATGAACTATCATTACGTGCCTCTTAGAATAGCCAAAATCATAACATTGATATCTCCAAACTCTATTGATGATGTGAACTCATGGGAAGATTTCTTAATTGCCAGTGGTAATTAAAAGTAGTGTAGCTATTGTTGAAGACTATTTTATGGAAAACAAAACAGGACCAATTATGCTATGTAGCGATGATGTTTCTCAAAATGCACCCACCTGGGTCAAAATTATAGACATATAAATAGTTGCACTTATGTTTATCTCACATTTATCCATAATCATCAAAGCTTGCGAACAACCAAGATTTTTCTTTCATAAGCGCATGGATACCCCTGTGGTATATCCAAACAATGGAATGTTATTCATGGCTGTACATTTTGTAAAAGGAGTTATCAAGCCATGAAAAGAAAAGGAAAAAGTTTAAGTGTAATTAATTAAGTGATGGAGGCTAATCCCTAAAGACATCATAGAGTTGCTTCCAACATTATGGCAATCTGGGAACAGCAAAAATAATGTGACAGTAAAAGATCAATGTCTTCTGGGGAAAGATGAATAAGCAAAATTCAGAAGACTTTTAGGAGAATAAAATTACATTACATGATGCTATAATTGTGAAAAAAAAATTATCCAGACCCACAGAATGAATAATGCTAAGATGTGATTCAAGCTATTGTTTTTGGGTGATGTATTTTTTGAAGTTCTGTAGTGGAAAATATATATATTCAAAAAAGCAGAATCTGAAGAATGGAGGGTTAAAAGATTCAACACCAGCCCCACCCTGAAGGCCCAAAAGCTCCCTAGAGAGTTGCTGGTATGAGTCCAGGATGAAGGGCTGAAGAAGCCTGAGTGCAACGTCCACAGGCAATGCCAGTGGGAAAGACATACCCACCCAAACAGAGAGGACTTTCGTCTAGACTGCAAGACTGTACACAAAAGCAAGTCACATGTGTACACAAAAGCAAGTCACATGTTTTCTGTGATTCCACGTGGTCAGTAAATGTTGATGGCTTTTTGAGGCAATCTATTGAGGGCTGCTGCCTTGAGAATAACACAGAGAAAATAGTAGCAATAAAACAAGGTTCCAGTTCTAGAGTTGTTATTTCTACCAGTTGTATGATGCAAGGCAAATCTCCTCTTTTATAAAATGAAAAATAACAGATATAGCCAAAGGTATGTAACATGCTGCTACCTAGGACTTGGGTATTTGTTGTCTAATAATTCATTGTGTTCTATGATGAATAATTTGGAATACTAACAATATCATATACAATGTGATAAAGCAGAATATAGTGGATTAAGTCATATGAAGCTAATGCTTTAAATGAACTAGTCTTAATTTTTAGAATGAGGACTACCTGGAAATCTAATGTTAACTTCCTTCTTTTACTGTGTGTTTCTAGATTGGCATATGCATGTATGAATCATAAAGATAACAGAAACAAGACCTTGCATGCCTTTGTATACTCCCAGCAGCAAAGATAGTTACTACAGCACAGTTATGTATATTCACAAGCAGTCATTTCATCATGAATATCTATGTACATTTGAAATTGAACAAGATCATCCTGTCAAGATGATTGTTATTCTGCATACAGCATCCCCAATACTTCATGAAACAAAACACGATGACAGGACATTTATATATCTAGATATCTTTTACAAGATAAATAATTTAAAATAATGTACTCAATTTCAGATAATCATCAGCATTAAAAACTAAAAGATATGAAGAGGCAAACAGTTACTTGTAGGAGATAAGGTCTTCCTGCTTTCTATGTTTAAGAATGTTGAAATAAAATTACTCTGCCTAAAAAGTGTACAAATTTAAATAATTTAAATGGGAAGTACAAGAACATGTGTGTACATCTGCCATTTTTTGTTTATCCTTGTTGCCTTTCTTCATTCACTAATCTGCTGAAAGACATTTGCTAACAGAGAGTATTTGTCTGTTCGATTACGCTTTCAAAGCATCCACAAGAGGACTTTACATCTGCAGCCTCTGTGTTACATATACATAAACATAGATACATATGTAATAAACATAAATTCACCTTAAAAATTACATGTATCTGTAAGACACATAGTGGCAATTATTTCCATAAAAGACATAGTTGTTAAAAAATAATTTTAGTAATTCCTAAATAATAATAGTAATAAGCCACTAAGCAATTCTTAGATAGAATTTTACATTCAGCGCATTGCTAAGGTTATCAACTTTAGGGAGCAGGAAATGTCAGCACTACACAATGAATGGAATTGAAAAGGTTAAATGGAAATTTGAAGTTTTAATCACTTGTCTATTGTTCTTTGATAAGGTTGTTCTTGATTTGCTTCCAGGTATAAGACAACTTCTCTTCAGAAAGACATGTGATTTTATTTTATAACATAGGAAAAGCTTATCCTCTTATAATATTCCATCTTCTTCACAAAATGTTCTACAGATAGAAGAAATAGAAAGGAATTCTTACATTCACTGTGAATCATTTCCCAATTACTAGCAAACTTTTCTCTGCAAAGAACATTTGCATATACTGGTATCATTTCCTTTTCATGTAGAACATAATCTCTTGCGATAATTTTATTTATATTTTTATATAATTAGAATCATTGTTTTTATTTAGATATATGTTTGAGTTTTCCTATATAAACAAGAAAATAGTTATGGATAAACAACCTCACAAATAGATACTACTCCTCTTTTAAAAGTACTTTTGAAGGTCCTGAGTTCCACCCTCAGTACCACTACATATTGCAAGTATATTGGTGATGTATCTCACTGTTTGTTCACCAAAAATAATATAATACAGTATAGGGGCCAGGGATACAGCTCAGTGGCATAAGTGTCTGCTTGAGTTTGAGTCCCGATACCAACATATGCATATATATATATATATATATATATATATATATAGTATATCATATGACATATAAATTTAGCTTTTTAAATATACTTTATTGTACACAGTGCATTCTATTTATCAACTGACAGTTATCAACAGACAGATTAGTTTTGGGCATGTATGAGAGGTGTTAAAAGAAAGATACAAACCATTATTCTAAACTCTGAATCTCAATGATAAGGGATTCTCATATCACATTATTTAATACTCAGACAAAGCGTAAGTCTTTTGAATCAGTTTGGCTGCAGAATCAAGGCTGTTGAAGGCAGTTCAGGTGATTTTACTTTATATTACATTTTACTTTATATTACAGCACTGAGGAAAGCCTTTTTCTCTGCCTTGATATGAGATTAATACAAACAGGCTAATATCACTGATACAAAAGTGGTGTCTTCTGGGGATATTCCTACTGCCATCACATTATGGGTGTAAATTTAAAATAACTAAAGAATACTTAGAAATTGACAATATTTAGTTTTATGTGATTTGGGAAAAAAGTTAATTTGTTTGGTCGAAATTAATACAGATGATGTCTAAGAAATTTGCACAGAATTAACAGTATTTTAAGTAGTACAATTATACACTAGTACTGCTATATTTTAAAACTTGAATATATGTAAAAGCCTTTCCTTTGTGACTATGTCACCTCAATCAGGCTAAGAATGTTGAAATTGATTTCGGGGTCAAGAAACTAGAGCAGCCTACATGTCCATCAACAAATGAATGGATAATTAAAATATACATACACATACATAATGTAGTATACTTTGCCATAGAAAAGAATAAGCTTGAAACACTCATACAAAACTGGTTACACTTGGAGCACATAGTGTTAAGTGAAATCAGACACACAAGTGTACGTGTCGCATGCTTTGTCGCACATGAGAAAACCAATGTATAAATAAAGGTCAAAATAAGAAACCAATTAGCTACTAAAAGGGACCAAGTGGGTGAAGTGAACAATGCAAGAATATAACAAAAAGTCTTCTTCAGGCAGTAGGAAGCAGGAGCAATGGTGAACGCAGGTGAAAACATCAAGCTCTGAATTCTCCAGATTTAAAACTTTGAGGGACGAAGCTTAGTGTTAGCGTAGTACACAACTCTTAACAAGTAGGAAACCATAGCATGAGAAAGAGCCCATACTGAATAAAACATTTAGGTCCTGAAAGTACCATGCTGTGTAGAAACCATGCTATCTTGAAATTCTATGAATGATTTTTGTTATATTCATTGTTTAAAGATTCCTACTGGCTTTTCTTTTCTGTGTATACATTAGTTTGGGCAGGTTACTTACCTGGCTTCATAAACAACTCTGTCCCTCCTGATTATGAGCTGGAAAAATGAAGATTTTACTGCAAGCAACTAACAACAAGGATTAAAAGTATATTACCCAATCCAGAGGGAAGAATGTTCTTGATATCATGCCTCTGTCTGCATTTATGGATTCATTCCAAAGGTCTTCCAGGTATGGAAAGCTCTCAAATCTTTTTAATACATTTATGTACTTGATGGAATAAAAACATATTAGGAGATACTCAAGTGAATAAGAGTAATAGAATAATATATTTTCTACTCTTGCTTTATTCCTCTCTTTAGAAGGAAAATTTAAAAATTACTCTTTGGTGATTGTACTTTTCACCAGTGAGCAACAATTTTGTAAAGTAGATAACTACAGAACATAATATAGCATATGCTAGTATATTTTACCTTTGCAATTGTTACTTAAAAATCCACCTTTAGGGCCTGGACATATAGCTCACTGTGCCTGCCTGGCAAGGTATTAAAAAAAAAAGTCTCCCTTTATTCTAAACCTTGGAACTGAGTGGATAAATTTAGATTTTACATGAACCTTTAATATACAGTTCTTGCTTGCTGATAACATAGGCAATTACTTGAAAGAGAAACCTCGTGATATAATTTCACATATAATCATAATTAGTTTTCATATCATGCAGCAAGACTCCCACCATTTTATCAGCAAAAAGAGTTCTGATTCAAAATCGAAGAAATAATGTAGGATTTGTTAACAGTGTAAAAATGCAAGAGTTAAGAGACAAAACCTTCAATATATTCAGAAACAACTGGAGTATTGTCAAATGAATTAAAGAAAGCATTTCCTTCTAGATAACATGTTCCTTCCAAAACTAAAATACATGACTGGGTGAAGATCAAAACACACACCTAGATCACCTTGACTAATTTTATTTTGCCTTGTGAAAAACTGCTATATTGGATTTATAATTAAAATGAAGAATAACAAGTCACTTCCACTTGTATGGCATTGGAAAATAATTTGCTTGAAGGGAAAAACTGCTACTCAGAGTCGAAGTTTGGCTATGCGTCAATCATACCCAGAACTGAATAGCTTTTCAGCTCACAATGAACAAAATACTTCTATGTGCACAAGAGACAGAAGCTTTCTTTTGTGTTTGTGTGTGCATGTGTGGGCACATGTGGAGGCGTGCTTACATGTGTAATGTAAGCGTTTGCATTAGTTGTGATTTACTTGAACTGCAGGACACACTAATTGAAGAAAGTACATTTGAATATATAGCTTTCATTTTAATTTTATTGTAGTGAACAGTATTTTTAATTTTCATGAAAGGCACCCAAGAATAATTACTTTCGTGAAACAAAAATATACAAAACTGTACAGAATAAATAGTTCATAGAAATCTAGCTATACCTTCTTGTAAAATAAAGCTACATTGTTCCTCTTGTGAGGGAACTTAAACCACTTACCTTTAGAAGTGCCTTTTGCTACTAATTTATGGCATCTATCAGTATATATCAATAAAAATAAAACAATTATTTTACTATTTGTTTTATATCTTTGAATTACTCGCCACAAGAAACATAGAACATATTTCTATTATGGTCACTGAGCTTTACAAAAGATTAATACTATGATAGAAAGCAAACTTAATAGGTGCTCTAACTGTATTTACAGTTGAATCTCAGTAGCATTTAAAAATATCCTATGAAGAATTAAACTTTGAGCACAAATGATGTACTTTAGTCACAGCAGCATTGACATGAAGAATACTCACACAGAAGGTGTAGAAAAACCTTAAAGTTTGCTCATATATTCCAACTGAACTCTTAATCGTCTTTGTATTTCACGTTCGGAAAGCAGAGGTGTGGTATTTGTTTAATCCTCCATTGTTCAAAGTATTGGGCCACTAAGGCCCAGAAAATGTCAACCATTCCAATTTTTCTTTACCGTTACTTAGAACTTTCATGTTCCAGTTCTTTTTGCATTAATTGCAGGAAAATTAAATGTGTCTGACAATGCACATTTCTGAAGTATATACAAGTGATAAACACCATATTCCTTACATCTTCTAAGGTGTATTTAAAAAGTGGTGAAACTCAATTTATTTCAACTCAAGAGTAAAATCATCTAAGAAAAATGGTTGTTTACACTTTCGATCCTTTTAGATCCTTTAGATGTGCAAGAGGACTTCCATGAACACTTTTCAATATATGGTGAAATATCAATGTAATCCTTGTATGAATAAGGATTTGTTTTATTTAGGACAGACTAAATTTCCTGAAGATAATGCCATGGCTTCTCCCAGTGATCCCTGAGCTTCTTTTCCTTTTCCTTTTTTCCCATAGGACTACTGCTGTGCTTAAGTTCTGATTGATGACAAAATCATGAAAGGCACTTATTTCCAGGATCTGGACCTAAGACAGAATCACAGCAATTCTGTGAAAGTCCTCAAACTCTACGTTTATGTTTGTTGCTCCAGGACTTCTAAATAGTCAGGTTCAGCATGTAAATTGGCTTTGAGCTCAAAATACTCATTTTTAGTCTGTTCCACCAACACCTTCCTGGGCCGAGAATACATTAACGTTTCCATTAATTTCAGTTCTTCATGGGTCCCAGGATAATGCGCCTCCATATCAGGCTGGAGCTGAGCGATGTTTTTTCTTAGATACTCCGTGATTCCCAGTTGCTGAAGCTCTCTTTCTTTTTCTAAAATATTCCGATACAGAGAATTGGCGTCCTGGAAGGATAAAAATTCTCTTGATGGGTCTGCGGTTTTGTATTTCATGTTTGATCCTGTGAGCGGTGAATGATTTTCCCGTTCTAAAAGACTTCTTTGGAGATGTTTTGAATCATTTCCTTCCTTCTCATTTCCTTCTTCTTCCTCTTCCAAATGCTTGGGACCGAAAGATGGACTTCTATAAACGTGAGCCATAGGACTCACCATGTGCTGCTCGTAGAGAGAGGCAGAGGGTCTTTCAGTAGTGTGATGAGTCGTCTTATGGCCGTACATGCTGTATTGAAGGTGCACAGGGCTGTTGTCTCTCATTTGCTCATCCGATTGTTTCTTTTTGTATCTTCTCCTGCGATGGAGGACAAGAACCACTATTCCTGCAGCACAGAACACAATAGTTATGAACACAATCAGGAGTCCTAATATGAGAACAGATAGCGGCACTGCATCGGTAAGAGATCTTAAAATTGTACCAGCTGTATTTGTCGTTGTTGTAGGAGTAGTGACAATAATATGACGACTCTGAGTGGGCGGGGATGGGTTATTTACTAAACCTGGGCAAAGCAGTTCACTGTTGAGAGCTTTTAATTCCTTTTTGTCAAGATGTCCTGGGGAACTGCAGAGAATATCATCTGTCACTATGTTCTTATGTAATTTTTGTATCCATTGCTGCAGTCCAACCAGGTCACAGGAGCAGTCCCAGGGGTTATCCTCAAGGTCAATTTGGGTTAATAAATCAAGGTCATCCAAGATGTTACTTACAGGTAGATGTGTGAACTGGTTTGTTTTAAGATTTACCCTAGTTAGGGGAAGTCCTAAAAAAATATGTGGTGGTAAAACTTGTAGGAGGTTGTTATTTAAATAAAGGACTTTAAGTTTAGGCATTGGGTTAAAGGTTCCAGGTAATATTTCCTTAACAGCGTTGTATTCAAGATATAAGTACTCAAGATGGTCCAGTCCAAGAAACATGCCACTGTTTAATTTAGTCAGGTGGTTTCCATTTAGATAGAGCTTTTGTAATCTTGTTAGATTCATAAATGATCCTTCTTCCAGAACTTCAATACGATTGTTTCCCAAGTGAAGCATTTCCAAAGTGAAATATTCCACCAGATCTGATTTCATTAATGTATGAATTATATTTCCCGCTAAAATAAGCTTTCTAGGGTTTTGCGGAGGAGGTTTAAGATCAGATAAACTTTCAATATTGCGTTCTTGGCAGTGTATTAGTAATCCTGAGGGGGATAGGAGTTTGCAGTTACAAGGAACAGGACAGTAGGGTGCTGGAAGTTGAGTGGATGGATTTGTAAGATAAGGTATTAAACCTGATGCTTTGGTAGGTGATTTTACAATGGATATGGTCTTAGTTGACAGGTGATTTTCGCTTAGTGAAGATGTTGCTGCCAGATGCAGAGATCCTGAGGGGTCCTCATGTTCTTCATACACTGGTGGAGTAGGGCAAATGGATTCTTTTTTCAGTCGACTTAGTACGCTTCCTTTGACAAATGGTGGACTGTTGCAAACAATATCCCCGATTATCGATTGTGGGGGCATGTTTTCCAGCCAAATTTTCAACTGCAGTAAGTCACAATTACAGGCCCACTTATTGTCCTCCAACTGGAGATCCAATATTCGGCCAATGTGTTCCAAAAATCCGACATAAGGCAATGTTTGCAACTGATTTCCACGAAGATCTAGATGGGTTAAAGGAACAAATCTAAATATGTTTGGAGGAAGACTCTCAATAGCATTGTCATTTAAAATTAACACTTTCAGTCTGTTGAGCTTACTAAAGGCACTTGGTTCAATCACTGTAATAAAGTTGTTATCAGCTTGCAGGAATTCCAGGTTGTCCAGCCCGTGGAAGGTATCCTCTTTAAGAATTTCTAAAGAATTGTGATTGATATGAAGCTTTCTAAGGAGGCCAAGGCCATTAAATGCACCAGTCTCAATATCTACAATATTGTTAAATCCCAGGTGTATTGAGACAGCATTGGTAAGCCCAGAAAAGTCATTCGTGTGAAGCTTTGTCAGGCCATTATTTAATAAACTCAGTTGGAAAGTTCGTGATGGTGGCACGCTTATTTGTGATAAAGTCTTGATACCTTTTTCTTCACAATTTATTACCATTGTGCCATCTTTTTCCTCACAGTTGCAAAGATTATCACAGGAGCCTCTGACTGAGGGCGCTGGAGTTTGGGATTGGACAGATACATAGGCAAGGAAGGAGGAACATAAGAGATTCACCCACAGCTTCATGTTGACACGTGATGGAATCTGATTCTGTAAGATAAAACGCAATACCAGGGATCTTAATGATGCCTTGAGAATTATAGCTTTTCCTCTGTAAAGGAAAGTATTGATTACAATGAAGTATGAATACCTTGCCTCCTCAAATTTTCTTTCGTTTTTTCCCCCTCTCTTAAAACTTAGACAATTATATTATGGAATACTTTTAACTTGCATAATGCTTGACATATAAAATTTAGGACAAGAGGAATTTAAACGATTATATCATTTGTCTTCACATATGCCATATAACCGGTGTTTCAATAAACAAGAGAGGTGCTCACTGGATATGTATGTGGACCACCAATACTTTAATATAAAGGAAAATTGTATATTTGAAAACACCTTGATGTTTTTCAACTCAAAGTTAAAGAATTTAAGCCTGCAGGGCTGTCGTGTAAGACAATTACAGAGGTATCAGCTAAAAGCATAGCTATAGGAAATGCAAAAAGAGAGACTGCAAGGTTACCTCTATGTGTGTGTGTACATGCACATTTGTGTGCGGTATATATTGCTATTTATTTATTTGAAAATATGTCTGTTATAGCCTATTTTGATTTTGACAAAGGTACTTATTAATTTATCTACTTAAAAAACCTTACAAGATGAGTCCTCAAATATGCAGTAAAATAAGGCATTGTAAAACAAAACTCTCTTTTGACATCTTGGCTGAGGCAGTTCATAATCATTATTCTGTCAGGTAGATAGCCTTACACATTCCCAGTCAAAATTCACAGATATGAAATTTCTACATGTAAGCTATTTCCTGTTCCTTTGTAAGTTTTTCATGGATAATGTTAAAATCATTAAAAACTAAAGAAAAAACTTGATCTTTAGCCGTATTCAGCCTACTTTAAAAGAATAAATGCCTGCTGTAAACTTACAGCAAATGACATCCTGATGAAGTCTTGAACCAGCCTCGAGGACACTGAATGTCATCACTTAATTAAGCAGTTGATTGTCATTATTATGAGGGTAAAAGTCTCAAACAACTAAGACTCAAACTGTATTATTTTAAAATATTTCAGAATATGTCTAACTTGGTTCAAAAACAAGTTCAGGATAACAAACACACATTCCCACTCCTTCAAAATTTAAGACATGTATCTGAAACAACAATCCTTTATAATTCTCACTTTGAAATGATACAGTGACCAGGTAGCTGTATGTAACTCTAATGATACCTACTATTTTCTTCCATAAAACACTATGCTATTAATTTACACTGACCAAGTAGAAAGATAAATGCTGCATCTAATGACAATTAAGCTTTTGAAACTGATAAATGCCTTCCTTTTTTCTGGATGAAATGTGAACATTAACTTTAAGTAAAATTTACAAACAGAGAAAATATTCAGAACCTAATCAATCATCTAAAAAGCAAACTTTCATTTCCCTAAAATACATTATTGTGTTGAAAACATGTATAGTCTGAAGTTTCTAAAACATAAACTGTAACTGATGAAACAAAACAATATCGAATCTTTCCACATACAGGAAAAGTTAGTAGACCACATCTCCATGGGGAAATAGTTTGATTTACAGCTCCGAGTACTGTGCTTAGAGTTAAGGAGCTTGCAGTTGGAATCTTCAACTTAGGCATTAGCTTCCTAAAACACTTTAAGTACTTCTCCACAAATCACCAACAAAAAATGATTTCTTACATCAAGCAAAACAGCTTGAGAAATAGTAAATAATTTTCAGTTGATTACATTTGTTTTAAAAACATCTTAGATGTCTTTCATGCTCTTCAAAATGTGCCAGAGAACAATTTCTAATCTTTTCACAAATGCACATAAACTCTAAACGTGTTTCTGTGTTAGCCACAACTGATAAAATGCTATGGAGGGCAGAACTCCCTGTTTTCATATTGTCAGAAAATACATACTTATAAGGCAGAAAATAATAAAAATAACATGCAAAATACAAAGAGTTCTCTGACATTCTGCTGATATTTGACATTTATCAGTGTCTTTTGGATGTAGTATTTCTCCAGAACTCCACACATTTAGAGCCCGATAACAAGCTGCATGTTGCAAAGGAAATAGTGGCATATTATTACATTTATTCTCCACAACCAGCTGTTGGACTATGTGTCTGCTTCTCTGAGAACATAAGCATCTGGTAGAGCATGAGTCTAGCCAAAAGTGAAATTGATTATCTTTTAAGGCAAAGTTATTGTATTTTTACAAAAGAGGAAAACATGTAAATTCAATCACTTCATACTAATGCAAAAATCAGTGTAAGAAAAGCTGGAATCATTCATCTTACCTGGAAAGCAGGGACTTCCTGACGTTATCTGTAATGCACAGCTGCAAGAGGTGTTCAAAGTAATTCAATTTCTTCATTAAAAAGAAAACACCAACTGCCACGTACTTTCTTCTCAAATATCATTTTTTGGCAAGTCCCATAGCTTCGGAAAGTTAAAAGCCCTAGTCAGAGACAAAATGCTGAGCATTTCATTGGGAAAATTGCAAGCAGAGTGCAAGCAACTAGAGCATCCTAAAGCAGTTGTCCTTTTCTCCCCCAATTAAAATTCACAGCGTACTTCCGAGCTATGCTGACTTTCTTGTATATAGTTAACCATTTGCAAGCTGCCGGACGCAGTAAGTAAACACGATGTTCCACAGAGCTGGGACTGATCACTCTCGCTTTCTTAGGTTGTAGATCCAAGCTGCAGCGATGTTCCCCTTCCTCCCTTTCTAGTCTTTCTTGTTAGCTCAGTTTGTTATTAGTCAGATTGCCAAGGGCTGGGAGGTAGGCGTAAATAAAGCGACTTCTTGGCTTTTGACTCAGCCTCTGAGCCCTTCCCAATCGCAGGGCTTTAATCTGCCCGTGTCATATAACACAAGAGACAGCTCCACCTTGGGACCAGTCCACTCCTCCTCTCTCTGCAAATGGTCTTTCCACGCTTTTTATACCAAATATGGAGTAAATAAATTTTGATGGACATAAGTCCACAGCATTTCAAATTTTTAATGATATATTTTGTTATTGTAGAATTCTAAAAACATTGCATTTTATGGCAGTGACTGTAACTAGGTACACACATGCAGAACAACAAGCCTGCTGCATGCAGAAGAGTTGATACCTGTCCTTAAAAAATAACCCCCAACCCCCAAACTTCTGTTAGAGTTGAAATGCACACTAATTAAACTCTAAAGCATTAATTCAAAGTGCTTCTCTGCCAAATATGATCTTTTGTATTCCCCACTTAAAAATTTAAAAAGCCTGTGGAAAGACAGGTTTACACTTCAGTATTTCCACAGAGCTGATGTTCAGTGAAGAAACTGAGAGTGAAGTCCTGCTTCAGTTGTTTTAAGGTAATATTTATTTAGAATGGAACAATGATCACTTTAAAATGCAATTAAGAACTCTCTACAAAATGATTACCATTGCTCTAACACTACTTGTCACGCTCAAAAATATGAAAGCATATCTTTGTAGACTGCACAACATCAATGGACACTGAAATTACAGTGTCCTGGTTTTTAGGATCCTACCTCAGAAAGAAGTCATCTTTTCTAAGAAAGAAATTTAAAAAGCTACTTGTTTCTTCAGCTATGAAATCTTTCTGAGTCATCCTAATGGAGCTTTCAACTATCAGAGTCCTTATGTCCTAACATGCTTGTCTTGAAGATGGCATTCTTTCTTTCACACATTCCAACACTGAAATGTTTTCACCTCCGAAATGAATATACGAGATACTATCATTTATTTCTTTTGAAACATTCTGTTTAGGGTCATTGCTGTATATAGATTCCAGAGACTACCTTTACACCTCTAGGTCTCATTTCAAAACAGGTTATTCAGAAGGGGGGGACATTTGATTTTACTTAAATCCCCCAAATGGGAGAATATCAAATCCAATTATTATTTAGTGATAACTTGAAGATACGCACTCATATCCAAAGTTTCTGAAGGCTTAGTGTAGGCAGTTTGTTTAAAAACAAAGATTTGGGACAATTTTTAATACAATAGTCCCAGTTTTTATTTTTTCCTACTTACTGCACCTGTCAATTGTTTTTTTTTTTCACTTTTTTTTTGACACAAGGTCTCACTATGTAGTACAGCATGACCTTGAACTTGCTTATGTCACCCAGGCTTCAAACTCACAGAGATCCTTCTGCCTCAGCCTCCCAAGTGCTGAGATTACAGGCTTGCATCACCATGCCTGGCTTGCTACTTGTTCTAAATACACATGTGCTTTAAAATGAAGTAGAAAAAAGAGATGTACAAAGAGCAAAAAGGTGACAAACAAGTGAGTAAAAGGAATTAGTTAGACTGAAGATGAAACGTTACTCTTTAGCACAATTTTCTCCTAGGTCAGAAAGAAGTTAAGTCAACACAACGATTTAAGTACATAGTTACAAACCAGAATGGTAACCAATGGGAAAACTTGGAAGCAGAATAATTTCACTAAGGACTCTGTGGTCATAATTCTGCCAGGGTAGTTCTTTTAGGTCTGATGGGCAATTTCACAAGAAAGTATAATGACAGTATAATCCGTAGAGGACAAGTTATTCAAAACTCTCTGTGGATAAACCAAAGTGAATTCCTCGCAGAAAAACACCTTTCTCTAATTTCATCCAATTTTAGCCTGTTTCTTTTTATACAAGCACAAATTTGAAATATTTTCTCTTGAATTCCTCGTCCTTACCTTACCTCTTCTCTTATACATTACTGACTAATTACAGGAGTGTAAGGGAGAGGACAAGTGAAAAATATGGCTTTTTCATGTTTTCTGTAATTTTTCAAAAATACAAAGATAAAGGAAACAATAGCTGGGCATGATGGCACAGACTTGTAACGCTAACACTGTGGGAGTCTGAGGCAGGGGGATTGTAGGTTCTACCCCAGCCTGCACAATTCAGTGACTTAGCAAGATCCTGTCGCAAAATTAAAAAAAAAAACAAAATCAAGAAACCTAACACATGGCTAGGGATGTAGCTCAGTGTAGACGCTATGGATTTAATCCCTAGGACAACAACAACGGCAAAAAGTGGTAGGTGAGGATCAATGTGCATCTTTTAATTCAAAATGAAAAACTTGATAATTACTCAGAACTGTCCCCAACATGTACCTATTTCATTTAAAATACTTATTGACAAATAGATAATTTTCTTGGTTTTATTAACTGTAAGCCCTCAATTGTTATACAGCACTTGTTTTTAATTGGTTCTAGAAGCCATGAAGAGTGGGGAAAAGGACACGTACCAAACAAATTGCTTCATGGGGAAAGGTAGTGGGTCCAGAGGCAGGGGACACTGACAAAATTTAAACAGAGAGCGCCAAACTGCGTGAGTTTCAAAGTGTCTGGAAGAAAGGTATATCTGTGTAGTATTAGATTAGTAACCCTTTCATTCTTATGGAAAAACTTATGGCAGGATATACTAATGATTACTGGACAAAATTTAAAAATATTTAAAATTTCCAACTATTTTAATAATAAGCACTTTTCTACTATAGATTTTTTTCAAGTTTGAGTAATGACTTTATCACGAAATTATCCTTAAAATGCATTATGCTTATGTACCCAACTAATCTATGCTGTCTTGCCCAGCAACTCCATACTAGAAAATGTTAAATTTAATCAATTGCTTTCATCATAACCTGTAGGCTGTGTTTTTGTGTGACTTCTAACAATATTTCTGCTTTTCAGAGCATACATTTCTAAAAGGAAAACATAGTGGCTTTATTTCACACTGAGACTCCCAAGCAGTCAGAAGGTGTAACCATCTCGATGGTTAGCTAACGTGGAGTCGCCGCCCACACGATCCCAAGGTATTGTGCCCCAAGACTGAGGATACGAGTGGTGCCCTGTGTTTGCGGTTACGGATGGGGAAGAAGTCATCTTAATAGCCAGGGGCTACAAAGACACAAAGGAGGAATCATTTGGGAAATTTTCGGGGCCGAAAACGAATGCATGTGGGACAAACAGAATGAAAATCCGAGAGTGGGCGGAGGAAAGAAGAATAAAACAAAAAACAACAAAAGAGATGGATCGTTCTGTCCAGGACCAGGTCCACTTCAGGTCAGCTAGGAGCTCTTTTTGTTTTTGCTTTTCTTTTTGTTTTTCTTTTGAGACAGGGTCTCACTACGCAGTGCAGGCTGGCCTTCTGTTTCCTATGTATCTCGTGCTGGTTTCGAACTCACAGCGATTCACCTGCCTCAGCCTCCCAAGTGCTAAGATTACAGGCATGAGCCACCATGCCCCGCTCCAGCTATGAACATATTTTAGTGTCACATATAATAGATAAAGTGAAGCAAATGCCAGTCTGAATTTAATTACAGAATCTGCAAAGCTTGCAGAGAGAGCACTGTGGACCATCCAGGGTGTAGACAGAGGCCTATTTCAATAATCTGAAGGTGGATGTGTAGGTATCAATGATACCTTGTGGGTAAAAATACACTATATATATGTTTTAATATTTCATGGGGGTTTTATTCTTTGAATAAAAAATGAAGCACAGAAAATATCATAAATCAGTCACATATAAGTACTTATTGTTTTAAAAATATGCAACACAAATTTGCTGAAATACCAATTGTCAAGGCCTTTGTCTGCTTCGTCCTGTCGGTAGTGATTTAAACGTATGACAATGTAACTGGAAGAGTCTTTAGAGTTCCATGTTTCAGAAAAGCTTTTCATTTACTTCGCAAATTTAGGGCACAGTACTCCTGATGACGTTACACTGGAATAGAAGACCAAAGCACTTGACTACCTTATTTTGGATCCCCAGAGCATGAGTATGAGAGTTACGGATGCTGGAACCTTTACTAATAACAGCCTCTTAAATTAAGGAATCATAGCCTTTATAAGAGGAATAGGGCATTTTCTAGGATATTTAGTTACATATACATAATCACTGCAGATGATGAAAAGGTTATATTTACATGTTCTGTGTGTACAGGAAAGGATCTACATATCTTAGAGGCAATGTATAAGGCAGATACAACATCTTACCATTACTCATAGATGAATATTTAGGAGACTCATTTTACTGCATTGGACCTTTGACAAAAAAAAATGCAAATATGATAAATTTGTTAGTTAAATATTAAGATTCTTTCATGCTCAACTGGCCAGAGTGCAAAGACATAAAACTGATCATGGGGTAGCTTTATTCTGGGAGAAGTTTTATTTAAAATAAAACTTTCCTGTTGGCCTTTGGAAGCCTATTGACATGAAAGAGTTCACTGATAAAAATTCATTGGCACGTTAAAAAAAAAACGAAATGAAACAAAACAAAGCTTTTTTCCAGGATGATGAGTGAACTGTCTCCATGTGTATGTTAGAGATTACATAAGTCTCCCCACTTCACACAGATCAGGAGGCGAAAAATACTGAAAAATACTGATCAGTATTTTCATAGTGAATAGTGAGTAACTTGCAAGAGCCCAAGGACTTTTACTAGGCTCAGAACCACCTTGACTTTAGGAGAGATTTTCGTGAGGCAGCACTTGTAACATTTTTTTCTCATATGCTGCACATATGAAATAGTCAAGTAGTTTCTTTATCATCACTGTATAAGCCTGGGACTTCTTGTTCTTCAGGCGTGTATTGAGATCAATGTATTTCTGCCTGTGCAACAAACATGTAATGCTAATGTCCAAAATTGGAAGCCCAAAATAAACACATCCCCCTTTTCTTCCAAATACTGGTGGAAGATTATCATAAAACTCTGCCACTAAAGTAGTTTATATTCAGATGATTGATGATAATGGTAAGGAAATACCTCTGAATCAAATATATGCAGTAAAACATTTGCCTTGTGAGCCAATGAGAGATTTTGAAACCTAAATGTCTTCCTATTATATAGCAACAAATGTACCCTGCTTCTGCTTATCAAGCATAGTTGTGTCCCTGAGGGGTGGAGTCTGAACAGTTGCAATCTCTCAGAAATTGTGATAATTCAAGATATTTACAGGGCTTTCAACTGCATTTAATTTCACTTATTTCAGTATAGGAAAACTGTAAAAGTTGTATTTATTAAATAATGCAAGTACAGATGCATCTTTTGCTATTCTCTGAGAACATCCATCTGGACGTTCACATAGCAGATTAAAAGTAACAGTTATTTAATTTTATATTCACAGATCATACTCAAGAAAAGGCCATTGCAAACACTACTCATTCAGCGTATTTAGTATGTAGACTATCTCTAGATATCAGAGATATATATTTAAAATAATAAATAATTTCAATGAGACGGTAGCAATCTAAGACTGAGTAACTGACAAGCAAACTTAAATCCTATCTAGTATATTTAATTGGATGGAAAAAAGATGTCAGGCTGCCATTAAATCTATGCTGTAAAGAAAGAAAATAATTGGGAAGTTATACATGCATTGAGAAATAGAAGTACATGCAGTACATAAGTCTGTACCCTTTTTTTGCAGACATTTTGGCTTGATAATTGTAGAATTAATGTGAAATAAAATTGACCGAACTATTACTGCCATCATGGAAGTATTAATATTAACCTAAAATAGCTAATAAATTAGGACGAATTTTGCTGAATAATGTTGGATTTTTTGGGTAGAAGGAACATTGTTGAAATACTCCAAAACAAAATAAAATACATTATATTTTGTTAAACATTTTAAAGTATTATATAACATAGAAAGTGAACTTTTGAGTTATACATTATTCACTCAGCTTCCCAGAGCAGGGTATTCTTTCAGATGCACCCTATGTAGAACACATAAGCATGCATTTCATGTATTACTTCTATACTTACATGAAAAATTTAGGAGACAAAGACCCACAAATGGAAGTTTTCACTGTATTGTAACTGTCTCTGATGATTTTAACTTTATTAATCTTCAATCTCTCCTTTAGACTAATTGAATTTTCTTTAGGTTGTATTTAAAGGGTATATATCCTTGTAATATTATTCATATGTTTTGAGAAAATAGGAGTATTACATAAAATTTTCATGTTTCCATATACTGGAATAGGATATAGGTCATTATAATATACAACAAATAATAAGGAAAACTTTAATACTATTAAATTTCAAATGAAATCTAATAAAACTAATTTCTAGTATTTGTGTTTATGCACTACCAATTTTTAACCATTTAAGTGGACAGATACCTCAAGTACTTTAGGGATGTGAAGGAGAATGAGGCAATAATAGTCTGTAGGGAAAAATATTAAATAAATTTTAGATACATCTGATTTTCCTGAGCAATAAAAATTCTATGCTCATAGCATACTTATTTGAAGTCAGTAAAATTTTAAATTGTTTACTTCCAAAAGTGTTAATTAAATCACTTGTTCATAGTGAAACAAATATTCCTTTGAGACAACTTTTATCTTTCTGGCCTATGATAGACATTTATAACAAATGGTTCCTCAGGTTTGTATGTAGCTCAAACCTAATAGAATTTAGGAGATTCAGATTTTTAGAAACTCCAAAGCTTTAAAAAAAAATCTGACAGTATCATGTTTTTTAAAGCAAGTTGTTAATTGCTGAATGAAACATTTAAAAAGAACACTTACCTGCACCTTTCTCCTTTGTGTAGAGATGCTTCTCACTAAAATAAAATCTTTGACATCTGTTGAAATTAATTTTTAATAACCCTTGATTTGAGAGGTTTAGGAAAGTATGAAACTAAGAATTTTCATCTTAAAAGCAGCCTGGAATATTTGTGTAACGGTTGTGAGTGTTAGGGAGCGTTCTTAATGACTTTCTTTGGTTTAAAGCTTTTGCACTCTTTCAGCACCCTCTAGTGGAAATTAAAAAGAACACTGTAGCAACTGAAGAGGCCAATAGCATGACAACGGCTTGTTTATTTTAAATGAGGAGGTCATTTGTGTAAACTATTTTGTTACAACACCAAATTAAAACTATGATGTATTATAGTTATATTTTAAAAATAATCCAATTTCATTATTATTAGAAACAAAGTGTTATAAAATGTACTAGTGGGAAGCACAAGCTATTGCTACTATCCAGCGTCTTTTTCCAAAGCAATATAAACTTCCTTCGTGTTAAGAAAGGCATACTTTAGTGATCATTTAAAATGAAAGTATTTAATATATTTTTGATTATTTACCTGAGATATTTGAAATACTAATTAAGATTTACTGTGAGTACACCAAACATGTAGTAACATATATCGTCTTTGAGCAGTCCTTGAAGTAAGTTATATTATTGCTATGGGAAAATTGGAGCATAAGTGGTATTATGATTTATTAAATGGCACAGAACTACTAAGAGACAGAATCTAAACTTTCACTTGTTCACTTCTGACTTCAAATTTTATTCATTCACAATATGACATTACTAGTTAATAAAAGCTTTTTGAAGAGTACACAAAACTTTTAGAAAGATATGGTTTTAGCTCTCTGTTAGAGCAAAAACCCTTTTTTTGACTTTTTGAAAGTAGAACATTGTCCTTCAATACAGGTTTCATTCAGTGTGCAAAAACCAGTATCAAGGGGGTACTTAGTTGAAAAGTTAAGGATTAAAGATGTGTATTCATGCATATATACATACTTATGTATGATTCAAATATATTTATGTGTGACTGCGAGTTATAATTTGAGTGATAGAATTATATTTAAATGAGAATTTCTTTATCTTTCTACTCTTTACTGAGTATGTACACTTCATTGTTTCTTTATCCCTAAGTGAAAGTGATAAGCACAGTCTTTACCGGGAGAGCAGTTCATATAAGATGCTAGTTTCTTTGTTTTACTTTTATGCCTGAGGGGGGAAAAAAAAACCTTTCACACATTAAATAAACCAGGACTTTTTGACTGGATTCAAGTTACATGTTTTGTTTCTTGGGATCTCTGTACGATTTTGTTGCTGTTCTTACAGGTTGGACTCTCGGTATTTTGTAAGATTGCCCAAGTCCATAAAAAATCTTCCCTATATAACATCTTCCCTTCATCTCCGCAGTTCCCATTCCAGTTCATATTTGGTACAGGCATAGTATAGTAATCAACAAGGCGGACGTGCACCAATCTCAGGAGTGGGCATGCTCCAATGATGGGAGGACGGGCCCATCACATACCCAGCTTATTCGGACAACTGAAGGTAGGTGTAGTGGATTGATAACTGCTCGTCAATTTGACTCCCAGAAAAACTGAGTAAGCGTGGTGCTGGATGTGGGAGGCCCACCAGGGGACTGTGGCCAGCAGCATAAGAGGCAGAACTGGACAAGGAGAAGGAGGCTGTTGGGAGCTCAGAGAGGCTGTCGGGAGCTGGTAGAAGCTGTAAGCCTGGGTGTTTTTGAGGAGCTCGTCATGCTGGCTTTCCTGATGAACATGGTTTTTCTCATCCTCTGAGGAGCTTGGGACCTCGTTAACACTGAGAATATCTTTGGTTCCCTTTGGTGAAGATCTGGTCCTCATTTTGAGCATCGCTTCCTCGCTGCGGAGGAAACGATGGTGCTCTACCGGACTCCTGGAGAAGCTGGCTGTGTTGGCCTCCCTGATGGGAACTCAGCCATCTTGGGTCCTCACTGCTACTGAGAATGGCTGTGGTACTTTTCGGGGGAGCTCTGGTTCTTCTGAACGTCATTTCCTGGCTCCAGTGCAGATCCCTCTGCCTGCTTCACAGATCCTTTATCCAGCTAACACAGATTTCCTAGATTTTACCTCTGACCTTTGGGCCTTTCAGCACAGATCTGTGAAACAGGCTTGCATGAGACGTTGTCATGGGCTCTGAGCCTCCAGTTGGATTTGTGGGAGGCATTGCTATGAGCTCTAGGTCTTCAGCTGGACTCTGCAGGACGTTTCTGTGGGATCCAGGCCCTTGGATGGATTCCTTGGTCTTGGTGTGTGGACAGATTTCCTGAACTCTTTTGTATATCATTCTTTTGGTGATTATTATTATATTATTATTATATTATTATATGATAACTAATCATACAAAATATGTGTTCTATATTATATTGTGTTCTCTTGAAAAAATAAGCTCCAAACCAACACAATAGGTCCAAAACGTGAAGGCCAGTGTCCACCTGATATGACAAGAGGGTGCTTTGCCTCAGCCTCTCTCTATACCCACATCTTACAGCAAAAAATAGCAATTTTATTCTTTTTATTTATTTTTTTATTTTTAAGACAAAAGAATCCAGAATAACAAAGAAACAATACAAAAAATACCAAGTTATAGAGAAGATAGTAGGGAATTGGCACTGGATGCTGTATAACATAACGTTACCTTCACATTTGTTATAACAAAATCAATAAAGGAAATACCGAATTACAGAGGAGACAGTAGGAAACCATCACTGGATGCTGTATTACATAGTGTTGTCTTCGCATTTGTTAACACAAAAATGCTAAAGGAACTACCAAACTACAGAGAAAATTAACATCCTCCCAAGGATTTGATTTTGCTTTCTTTTGTTAAACTTTAAGGTATAAAAGTTTATATTTTTGGTAGGTCACAGATCCTCTTAGGGACATTAATTATGTTTGAATGTAACAGTTAAGCTATTTGAATACTTCGCTGCTAACAAGCACATCATTTTTAGGTATATGTATCATTTAAGAAAATAAATTGCAGTTATATTATTTGTGTAATCATTAGTTCATTAAAATTGTGATTTAATCTTTTACTGGCTCTTTTAAAAATGATGAATATCTTATTTTTATACCTGTTCTAGATAAGTTTTGTGGATAAGAAATTTATGTAAATTAATGAATGATATAAAATTGATACAATAGTAAAATTTGAGAATTCCCACAATAATTTTATTAAATATATAAATACTTGCATATAGGTGATCTTTAAATTCTAATTATATTAAATTCATAAAGCTGTGCCTTCTGTTCTAGAGATTATTTATGTAAGCACATCATTTTATATGAAGAAATTAAACTTTAGGAAAAGTGGATAATGAATTGTTAATAATTACCTAACAGTTTAGTAACAAAATTATGTTTGACTTGACTTGAGCCTTGATGTTAGGGCTTTATTGAGTCACAGAAAACAGAATGTAAAGAGTGTTTTGAATGTCATGAAATTAGAATATCATTTTATTAACTGACATAGAGTGGTTCATTAAGTTCTTGAATGCCTGCATATACATTCAAGAACATGTACATACTACAGGCATGTGTGCATACTTTAAACTTCCTCTTTGTTCATAATTAGATAAACTGCTTATAGTTTCTATTTTGAATTGTGACATTAGCTGTCTTGCCATGTTTTGCATGATTATAATTATTATCATTTAGAAAAGTTCATGTCTGATATTCAGAGAATTTCTTACTCATTTGTATATTATTGTTGATATTTGTATAGTTTTCTGCATGTTAACTTCTATGTAAATAGTGTAACAGTAACTATATAAATGATAAAATTAACTAATAGATTAGATTACCATTATTCAAGATTCTGTCTTTGTGAGTTCATTTATTCGCTACATTCAAATCAATATTCTTGCCCTTTGGCAGATGTACAGATATGCATAGCAACAAAGACCTTGAGTATCCTGAAACAGATGTTTTAGGCTGAGGTTAAATAGAGTAGAACTTTACCTCCTTATTTCAGCTGTCAAACTATAAACCAGCATCATTTTCATAGTACTACTAGTGGCAAATTTTTCATTTTTCATTGGTGATTTCATTGTCCAAGAAGTCACAGAGATATAGTGCTCAAGTTCTAGCCAATATTCCTGAGCTACAAAAGGCTCAGATGAGCTTTAGAGAGAGAACTTTGCTAAGCAAGCTTCATTAAGACATGTGTTACAGTACTATTGCCCTTGAGCTCAATATTAATTAAACAGCAATGTATGTGTTACTTTTAAATAGAGAAATACATAAAACAGTCACAAATTAATCAGATCATCAAAATATAACAAGATAATCAAATTTTTGAACAATTTTACATGCTTATATCTGTTAATCTGAACAACTATTTTAAAGACAACAATAGACAACATAACAACCATTGAAGAATTTCTATTATTCCATTTTTTGAAATGTTGTATCATTTCTAATGTTTTTTAATCATTTTTATTCTCTTCAAAAAAAGTACACAGCTAAAATATAACAAGACCTAGCAGGAGCCTAGTTGTATATTTCACCCCAAAAGAAGCATACACTATTCTCTGATTCTATGTTCATGAGGATGTTGTAAAACATTAAATACTATGAATAATGACAACGAAATGTATGCTGTAGTGTACATGTATTAGTTCAACAGAATTATAATCTGATGCTAGAAACACCAGTCTTGCTTGGGAATTTTCTCAATCATGACTTAATTAATAAAGAAATCCTGATTACCAAAAAATTTAAAAATATGTGAGGAGCTGTATAGTTCAGTAAAACTTGTGACAAAATTTATACACCATGAAAGTACTACTGGTTTTATTAGAGTTACTTACTGAGATTCCAACTTATTCACATAGGCAGCCCAGCATTATCTCTGGAGAAAGTAAAGAGACCAAGAAGATTTTAGGTGCTTTGGCAAATAAATTCCACTAGCGCAAGCAGCTAAGTGGGTGTGTGAAACTCACGCACAGGGGCACAAACAGTCAAATAAAGGATATGTCAGAGCAATGGCAGAGGTTGTGACATTATTTTCTGCATGGAGCAGTAGTTCAAGCTTGGGGAAGGTACTGGCACAGTGTCTCTCCTGTTGTTACTCTAGAACGGTGAATCCATGTCACTGTTACACACATCAAAACTCTTCATGTTAGGATATAAGATGTCAAATTGACAGAAAATTTGCTGAAAGACTTTAGGTTGGCATTATTTCAAATGCTACTTTAGATACTGACAATTAAAATCAGTTGCAAATTTAATTGGCTGGGAGCTCAGCACATGTCTGGTGTGACGGGTGGGTCATGGGAGTGTGACCTTGGGTGCTGGCTGTTTTCCCACTGGTGCTCTTCCCCTGCTCCCCCACTCAGTCACCACCAGCTAAGATGTTTGCCCCCTCCTGCCTTCCACCATGACGTTCTTCCCTTGGAGCAAGCTTGCCACGGAGTTACTCCTCAACCAGGGAGCTACAGAAACCACCCCAGCTTTAAATTTTGGGTTTCCAATAATTTACCTAAGCATCTGGGAAAGTGAATAATATGGATATAATTACATTTCAATGACTACAAGTTAGGTGTTTTTAATATACTTGTATGTAAATACTATGTTTGAAATATAAATACATGTCAAACATCCCCTTTAGCTTTGCAATTAAAATATGCATCTTAACATATGGTAATTCATATTTTTAGTAACCAATCCACCATCTTCTTAGAGGAGTCTGCTCACTAACATATGTTCTTCAGTTGTCACTGTCATCTGCAAAATCTGACTTTCTTGGTAACCTGAATCCCAGACCTTAGGGCTACCCTACTTCACAGAACTGCAACAGTTGGATTGAACATCGTATTGATTCTATCTGTTCAATCTTTTTCACATCAGTTTTGCATTTTAGCCAACTGTTTATTTAGTAGTCTCAAAATATATGCTTGCATAGCTTCACAATAATTTTTCTGATTTAAATGTTTATCTATCAATCCAATGTATACATTGCTACAATTATTATTTTCTGAACCTTTTTCTACTGTTCACAAGTAGCTAATGGAAGAACAGAAATCAATTTTTGTTCATAGTCTTGATTCTTTTGGTAGCTCAGGAGACTTTTTTTACACTTATGTCACTGTGCCTTGTAAGTTTCTGTTTTCCATTAATCAACATCCTTCTCTAATACCTAAGAGACATATACTTGAACTTCCCATAAAGCACCTACTTACCTCCTCAGAAATTACCAGTTTGTTCCTTTCCTGTGCTCAATGCTTTCATGGTATTATGTGTATCTTCAGTCCTGTTGCGTAGTTTCTTGTAGACATGATCATGTCTTTTAAGTTATACAATTACATTTTCTTGTAATTTCTCTTACTTGAGTACTTTCCAACAGAATTTTAAATAATTTTGTATGTGTCAAAAGGTGAACCAAAGTAAACTATTAGGCCACTAATAAATGTGGCGCTTACAAATAATGTGTGCAGAAATTTAATTAAGTGCTTTAGATTTGTTAATTTAATTACATATCCCCATGCATTCAACCTAATATGATATTATTGATTGGCTAAGGAGAATAAAGAGACAAGTGCCTACATAAAAGTAAAAATGAGCCTCTATTCAAATGAATTTAAATATTTTATTTTGAGCAAATAATAATTGAATATAAAATATAACTTATTCCATCCATTTCCTTGTACGAAAGTATATACCATTAATCTACCCCAAGAAATGTTACTCTTATTTTTTTCTTCCTTGAAATCATGTAGTATATCATCAAATACTTGGCAAGCTCTTTTTCACATACATAATGATGTGTGTCATTCATAAACCATTCCTCTTTCTAAACCATTGGTCTTACTTCCGTTGCAGTCACATCGACACAGGAGCCTGGGTAGTGCTGTCTCTACATTTCTTACTACTCTCAACTGCCACAATCGACATTTACCACTACGCATGGTTTTTGACTTGTTCTTATCAACTTCTGATACATCACCTAACGTGGGCAATACATTTTTGAACTTGTTTTTCTGATTATGATTTTTTTTCATTTGTCACTGCTTGGAATTTAAATTTCTACATACTAGGTTTTCTCTTAAATTTCTATATATACTTCTGTTACTGTAGATCAACCTACTAGTAATATCTAAAATTGACCCTTTATCAGCCTTTCATTTATCCCTTTACTGAAATTACCCTTCATAAGCAATTTCTTCTGCCTGAAATACTACTTGTCATTTGTTAGTCTTTCCTGTATGTATAGATCAACTTCAAATAAGAATGTCTACGGAGAAAAATTTTTGATTTTTATCTACTTCTAGCATTTGAGTTAAATGGTAGAAACCTCATCTGTAGGGTCTGCTAGTGAGGAAGTGAAATTACCACATCAGAGATTAGTGGAAATATTCCTTATATAGCAATATATCAAAAGGAATCAGAAAATGAGTTGATATAATTTAACAGGAGCTAGATTTAATGATTCTGTATAAAATAATGCTAGATTTAAATTAAAATAATAACAATCTTTTGAATGATATTGAACCCAAATGACAACTACAGTACTTCCTAATCTCACTACAATTAAACCCAATCCGATAGTTTCATTTAAATTGATTAAATAACATTCTATCAGATATTATCCACCACTTACAATGTAACTTTCATGCATTTTGAATTCTTAAATTCCTTTTTAAATAAATTTGTACAGTTAGGATGGCATGTGTTCTTATGACAACTATTAGAAATTTAAATAATTAATTAAATGAAATTTAAAGTATATCAAAGAAGTCTATGTATTGGATAATATTAGATAATTATTCTCTATGGATATAAAATGTAATTGTATATTTACTACTGGAAGTTATATAAGATATATTTTCTCTAGTACAGAAAGTATTACAATGTACAGTTGTACACTTAGTCTTAGCCATAAGGCTGAGAAGAGATACAATGTACAATTGTAAAATAAGAATATTATTCTGTATCTTAGCCTTTATATGATTAATGGTTACATATTTATGCACCTTCATACATTCATGAATTCAAAATTATTTTAATTTAGATATACTAATGATAATATTAGAGACATTATGAATTGGCAATCTCCAATGAGAAATTATTTTGTCATACACTTACTGTATTTCATATTTTTAGGTCTTCACAATAATTTTCTAAATGTATAATCTTCATTTAACCGAGGAGAAAAATGAAAATTAGACTAGAAAAATAAACTTGCCAAGGGTCATAGTCCTCCTAAAAAACAGAATAAAATATACATTCAAATCTGGCTAATTGCAAAACAAGGCAGTGTTAATGAAATCCAAAAAAATATTTTGATTAACTTGGCAGGTACAGGTCAGACATTTGAACAAAATATCAAAATAGATATCAGCATAATATAAATACAAGTTTGTGGATTTTAACAAAATACATGTCTTGAAAGAAATAATCATAAAGTATTTATATCCAACTGTATTATCTGAAGAAAAGAAAGTGAAATATTGAAATTCTTAGTAAATCATTCCACAAAAGTGGTGCACTGACAAATCTTAATTTTTCATTCAGTGTCTTCTTTTACTCTGAACAAACACCCATGTAAATCATCAACTGTGTCTTTATACATGAGGCAATATACTTATTCTTTGTAAACAATAAAATCTTCTAAAATCATATTACTTGTATTATAAAGTATGAATCTGAGAAGTTATTAAAGAAAATGTCTTACTTCCCTGTTATATATAAAATAGTAATATGAAAAATATTGTACAATGATTAATTTTTATGATGGATTTATTCTCTTGAAATGTATGTCTATTTCATATAGCTAATTCAAGTATTCACTCACATAATTATTATTACATTTTAAAGAAAATATGAAACTCTTAGTTGTGCTGCCTAAATTAACAAATATTTATATGCCCTATTTATTAGCACTGTAATGCTAAATTTTGTCATAAAGGAAGATTTTACTGTCATTTTCACAGATTTCTATGATGACACAAACTGCATCCAATTATCTTTTCAATAGTATAACAGTAAGTCTAAATAAAATATTAACTATTAGATAAAACTTTATACAAATTGGAACCACAACTATGAAAGACATACCATGCGCAGATATAGTAAACTATTTCTAAAATTAGGGTATGGCTTTGGACAACCAAAGAAAGATATTTTTGTATTTCTAAAATTTTTACTTTTATTCTTTTATTTTAAAGAGTAAAACAAACCAAAATAACAACAATAAAGACAAACACAAAACAACAACCCCCTCCTTATTTTGGTTATGAGACCCACGAACAGCTTTCCTGCCTAAATTGCCCTTTTTTTTTACTTACTGTCATGTTAAGGAAGGGTTCATTGCTTTCTTAAGCATTTCTGTAAGGCAGGTTAAAACATCTTGAACTTCAAGTTTTGAATGGCAATGGTCTTGACAAGGAAGAGATTTTGCTTGGTATATCCAGGCACTGTGTATGTCCTAGTATCGAAATTAATAAAGGAATGTACTTCAGAATAGCAAGACATTTTATGCAGGTGCAGAAGTGATCTCAAGAAACAATGACTTATTAAAATTGCTTTTAATTAACATAATTTGAAATTGATGAGATATTTTATTAACATTCCAGTCATAACTTTTAATTCAATACTTTAATTTTACCAAAAAAAATTGAAAATTTTTATTCAGGTTATTGGCATTAAGTTATTCAAAGAAAAAGGAAAAAGGGGACGAATCCTGCTGTTTTCAGTGTTTCTTAATTTCATTTTTGTAAATATAGAGGAATCTTCATTATGAAAAAACTTTAAAAGATACAAATATATGTATTTTCATTTCCTGTCTTAATAAAGCACAATAAAAACGATACAGGATTCCAAAACAAGATGATATGAATTAACAATAGTTGTTATATTATGTACTACTCTCTTCAACAAAGTTGCTCAGATTACCATATGTAAGAATTCCAGGACTGATCCAAAAACTAAAGAAAATAAAAAGTAGTAATCTTCACATTTTAAGCTTCTTACTATATTTATGTTAAGCAGTCGTGGTACATAGGTTCTATTTTGTCCTATTTACTATTTGTGATAATACAAAATATAGAAAATTAAAGATTAAAATGTGAGAAAAAATTGAATGCTTTCTCCAAACATAAGAGAGAAATAGGTTAAATTAATTTAGATCAATATAGGGAAAATGTGTAAAGTGCTTTGCTATTCAATAAATTTAATTTGGCAATGAGATTATTATTTATACAAATACAATTTTAATGATTTGTATAAAGCAAGGTCACCATTCAATTATTTGCTACCCACTTCATTTTTATTGTTTCAAACCTCATTTACACTTATAATTAGTTTCTAAAATTTCATCTAGCTTAGCTTCATACAATAGAAACAAATTTCTCGCTTTTATGGAGTCCAGTGCACTTTCTTCTGGCCAACAATCAAGTTTGTGTGACTCGACTAGAAGCCATGTGTAAAGTCTTACTTCTTTGCACATTAGTTATTCACAATTCTATGGCCTTTAATTAAAATGTATGGATGTAGGAAGAAGTTAGAGGGAGCCAGAAGAATTTTCACACCATTTTCGTGTAAAGATTGGCAATGATATATGTGATTTTCACTCTAGTATATTTGATTTCTGGTTGGATGGATATTGGTAAAAAACAGAAGTTACCACCAGTACATTGTTCTTGTCTTTTTAAGAAAGGATCTTGCTATGCAATTCAGGCCAGTCTTGGGCTCACTTTGTAGTCCAGGATGATCTCGAATTCTCAACAATTCTCCTGCCTCAACCTCCCGAGTGCTGGGATTACAGGCATGTACCACCAGGCCCAGCTCACCAGTACATTTGCTTCATCCCATTTACCTCTAACTTGTTTTTAAGTAACAATATTAATGTTTTAGATTTCTACAAATTGTGTGGCAGTTTTTTCTAATAAAAGGCATTAAATGCTCTGTTATCTAAAACTGAAAGAGGACATGATTGAATGGATTAAATGCAAGTCCTTTCCAGGAAGAAAAGTATATGGAAAGTCTTACCTTTGCTGTGGAGAAGCTTGAGAAAAAGAGGAAAAATATACATTAAAGTTCAATAACTTATTTATATTTTGGGTTTCTCATGTAAGAGAAATCATGTGATATTTACATATAAATAAATCATACTGTCAAATGAAAGATAATTTGAAACAGGGAGGTAGAGAAGGGGACCATGGGATTAAAGGGTGGAGGGGACAGGCAGGATTTAAAACTAAAAGCAATAAGATATACCATGTGCAACTACTAACTGCCCAAGATTAATGAACTCATAGTAAACTGCAAACATGAGCTAGTCAAGTATAGTTGTAAAAATAAAACTGAAAGGAAAGAAGCTCCAAGACCATAGACTCCTCCTCCTTAACCCTCCTCTTTCAACCTATGGCTTAATCTTGAAATTAATAGTAACTATACTCAAATATCACAAGACCATGGAATAAACAAGTGCAGTCATTCTCCAGGCGTGATCTGAAGGTCAGAGATTTTCAGAAGAAAACTTAGGTGTAACCAAGTACAACATGAAGTGAACTGCTAGCGCAATACAGGACTGTAGGTGGCTCATTGGTACATGAGCCTAAAGAGATTTTCCCTGGACTCTGCATATAGTTTTCAAGAGATGATGTTTGACAGTACTTTTGAATTTTCAGTTCCAAAATTTACTTACTGTACATGTGTATTATCTGAGAAAATACATTATTGATCTTGAATTTAGCTACATTTGTACTGATGGATATTTTAATCAACTTACCCAGTTAATATTTATCATGGTAATAAACTTAGAATTAAAATTTTATTTTGGAATATAGATATATTTATGGTAATAAGTATCACAGTCTGGGTCTTTGCATGAGCTACATCTCCATCATTTATTTATTTATCTGTTGACAAGGTCTCACCAAGTCATTAAATTGCTCAACCTGGGATGCAACTTCCGGTCCTCCTGCTTCAGTTTTTCAGAGTGCTGGGATTATGGATGTGTATTCGCATGCCAAGCATTGACATAAGTATTCTTATATTGTTTGTTTGCTCATTCCAGAATATGGCATATATATTCATTTATTCTGGTTGTTTCAAAATTTTTCCTCAAAGTATTATGAATATATTCTTGTATTTTCTATTGTTATCTTTTTAACTTTTTCTTCTGTAATCTAGTTTTCTGTTTTGTTTCATTTTCTGAACTTCCTTTCATAATTCCAGTTTTAATAATACTTTTCAATTTGTTTATAAATCTTGAACTTGAAAATGTTGCTATGGGTAAATCCAACTCCACCTTGCATTAGTCGAATATTTAAAACACAGGAAAGATAGGGCAAACACATGTCACCAGTTCCCTTTAACATTAAACTTATAGCAAAATGTATTATTATAATTATAAAAAAATTATTTTCTTCATTTCATGAGTACAGCTTCTGATAAACTAAATTGTTTAATAAGTCTTTCCCACACCATTTAATGGGTTTAAATCAATGTCCAAGAATCATAGTAAATGGAAAAATATCAGCTGATTTTATGTATTCTTTACAAAGCATCTGTGGGACAGTATTTGCTAGTGAGAAAAATCAAAGAGATACTTAATACTGGTTCCCACAATGTGCAAAATAGTTCATTTTGTTTATGCAGTGAAAAGGAGGCCGTGCAAACCATCACAAATGTCCACCTGTTCTAACACTTTATATGGAGTTTTATACAACAGCCACAGTTAGATGAATCTGAGTAAGTCTGAATAAATAATCATAGCTTGGGAGCTTATTTCTTCACTTTTATGAATTTTGCAATAAACAATAATGAGAAATGCTATATTTAAAAACCTTTCTTCACAAACTAAGGCACGTTTAATTTATTTATTTAAGCATCTCTAGTGTTATCTTAGATCTATTTTGCTATTGCAAATAAGAGGAACAAATACAAAAAGAAATCTGATATAAGATTGCATTGATTAGTATTACATTTGAGGTAAAATAAATCCTCCAAAAGCTTCATGCCCTCATAGGTGAGGCTTTTAGAAGGTAACAGGGACAACGTAGCTAACTTGCCGTCAGCAGATGGTTCCTGGGCCGCAGAGGGCAGCAGCGAGAGGCGTGGCCTGGGAGGACCTATTTCCCGCCCTGGCGCTTCCTTGCCTCTCTGCTTCCCGGCCACCAGATTGTGAGCAGCTTTTCCTCTGCAGACTTTTCTGACTGTGGACTGAACCATGAACCCAAATAAGCCTCTCTTCCTATAAAAAGCAGATGACAGGTATTGTGTTTCAGCTGGGAGAAAGGTGACTAGGATGCTGAGACGTAACTCAGTGACATATTAGTAGCAACGCTTTACTGCCTCAAAAACTGATTCACATACACGCAAAACTAAACCAAATCAACCTCCAAAAATAGCCACCTAAGGACCTGCACATCTGTGTCCCTTTACATTTGATAATATTTTGAATAGTATTTTGAAATTCAGCTTGGCATATTGACTATGTTCTCTTTCCATAGCTTAATTAATAGCAATAATTATAAATTCACTCATAAAAAAATTAAAATTATCTGAGAGTTGTCAAATGAGAAGGTACATAATATTCTGATTAAGAGAAAAATATTCTAACCTCTCTAGGTTGCATTTTATTCAAAATACAGTAGAAAAATATGTAATATAGTAGTTTAATTGTAATAAAGTTACAATCATAATAGAGACCTAATTAAATTTTAAAATTTAGACAAGACTGTGTAGAAGTGGTGTTTAGGCTGACACTTTCAGAAAACACAGTCTCTGCACAGCTTGATCAAGTGCACCACTGTACACTATTGCAGCAGGGGTGATACTTGTAAAATGACAACATAAACTTGTGTGCCTGGCAGTTTCATTCCACACTAGCCTCCATTTGGGTAGGAATGTCAGGTCAGCCTGAGAGCACTGCTCCAAAAATCAATTATTTGCTTGTAGTTTATCTCATCTGGACAATAAAATCAGTGCACTTAACTGCAGATCCCTCTTTCAACTGACCCCCCTTAGGAAAAAATGAAATGACATATAACAAATGAAGGCATGAAATGTGGCTGGTAAACTTTTAAAACTAGAGATAATAAAAAATCCTTCAACAATGAAAGTCCTTTTAGTCCCTACTTAAAGACACTATGAATGTATTAGGAGTGTCTTATAAACGACTGCAAAACCTCTGAGAAATTTCTAGGGAGACAAAGGTTTGCATTTGAAATGTGTCCATATGACAGCCTTAATTGGAAAATGTCTGGATATGTCAGAGTTATTTGAGGAACCACTTTAAATTTTAGTCTTCTTTCATTACTTCGGTACTCCTTTGCTATTTACCCATGACACATGAATTATCAGTCAAAGGCAAGTGTAGTAAGAATAAGTGGGAAAGTATAAAGCAGTGATACCATGCTCCAGTAAGGAGGTTCTATAAGCACAAACTGACTGACCAGTGCCCATTGGCTCCCCCTACTTCAGTACTGCATCACCTGAGCAGAGGATACTGCACTTCCCAGAAGGTTAAATGATGGATTGCAACCCATGGAGATGATTGAGAGAAAGTTTGCTTTTTCAGAACTCTTCAGCCTATAGAAATCACTCCTATCTCTCTAAATAAGCCACTATATAGTCTAAAAATCACTTACCTTTAAGGGATTCTCTTAGGACTTTGTTATGGTTGCTACAATGTGTTGGGCGCCTAGAGGTTTGGCTAAGTGACTCAGCAGTTCTGCATCTTGGATGTTTTTCATTGTGTCAATTTGAGAAGTTTAGAAGGTTAACTGTGTGACTGAGCAGGGAGCCAGGGTGCTTACTTTGTGTTCATCCTGAGCCTGTGGAAGAGGAGGGCATGGAGATTATGTGAGTACTACAGGCTTGCTGGGTGGGGGTAGGCTGTTTACAATATAAGGGAGAGAAAGAGGCTTGCTCACTCTGCCACGCCTCCGTGGTGCTCTCGGTGTTTTTGCAGTGCTCTGCCGCCGTGAACATTTGCCCTCTGCCATGTGCCACTCTGCCTCTGAGCCAGCCAAGTATGGACTGAGACCTCCACAAACTGTGAGCTAAATAAACTCTTCCTTCTTTAACTTTGGGCATTGGGTATTTTGTCTCAGCAATGAGAGGAAAGTAACTAAGAGAGACTGCTTCAGATTCCAGGAGGCAAAGTGTAAGTCTGTTTCTGCACTGAGCCTCCCCTGCACTGTGAGCCCATCTGCACGCATGCAGCCTTCTGACCCCTGAGATTCGGGATCACTGTTTATAAAGACAGGTAAGAAACAGAGAAGACAAAACTCACTCATGCATACAAAATCTGGCTTCCTCCAGGCACTGGTAAACATTTAAAACTGATCTAATTTGAGGAAAAAAATGAGTTATTTTTCACCCCTGTATAGTAATATCCTACTACACTTTCTATAATATGAGAACGTGTCTATCATGGCTACATGAGGTTTTACTACTTACAGTACATCCAAACAGGTCCTTACATAAAGGTCACCTGCAGTTCCATCTCTCCAGGAAAATCGTGTAGGAAAGCAATGTTCTATGACGGTCCCAATCTTTTTGTTTCCCTCCTGTTACATTATTTAATTGAAGGGCACTACTTAGGCTTCCTTTGCCGTGAAATGTAGCAGAAATTTAGTGATTCTCCATGAAATCCTGTTTCATTATTCTCTCAGAAAACAACTCTAAGAAGTTTTCAATTTTTGGATTTTCTAGATTTTGGTTTAGCCTCTGTACATTTCCTTAGACACAGGAAACATAAAGTAGGTCTGAGTGGAATTCTTAAAATCTCTGTCACTGAAAATGATGGCAGATCACATGCTTTTCTTCTCTTTGGAGATTAAACAACTTTATATGCTAGGTATATCTGATACCGACTGAGGAGAGTCTTACTAAATATTGATTCACCATAGTCTTCTGATGGCTCAATTAAAATTATTTGAAGCTATCTCCATTTGAAACAGCGTGCTATGGTATTAAATTGAAATAATGCAGTAATTTCTGCATCTGAGCGCTAATGAAATAGCAGTTTGGTTTGACTTTTATTTTTGCCAATTTCATACTTGCTTTCCATTTAGACTTTTAAAGAAATATTATAGTAAAAGACACATTGCTATTAATGCATCTCACAATGGCCTCCCCCCTCTGAGCATCCTTATCTCACTGCCCTTGCTCCTTTCCGCAGCAGTGTGCAGGACCTTTCAAGAATGTGCTTAGTTGCGCTGGCACAGCTGCCCCGATGTGCTGGATCAACCCAAATCATTTACCTTTCATGATCATTTTTTCTTTGCAAAGTCAGAAGTCACACATTGCCAGAGCCAGTGAATGAGGTGCATGAGGATACACGATGACTTTATTTTGTTGTAGATGTTAATTTTTTGTGGTACATTTTAGATGTGCATAATGATGGCATTCACCACAGAGAATTTGTATATTATGTATCATTTTCTCTGTACATGATTTATCTTCCAATTTTCCCAATTCCCTTTTCTCCCTTCTTCCCTTCCTTATTTAGAAAAGCTTTGATTTCATTTTTTCCTTCCATTCTTTCTTTCTCTTTTCCCTTCCTCCTTCTCCATTTCTCCCCGCCTATTCTCCTTCCCATTTGAACACTTTCTTCTCATTTCCTAATATTTATTAAATGTTTGGCCCTTATTTACATTTTCAGTTTCTCACATCAGAGAAACAGTATGATATTCAAACATATGTGTGTGATTTATTTCGCTTAAGAGTGTGTTCTCAAGGTGCATCAGAGCCAGGCGTGGGCGCACACTTCTGTTATCTCAGCACTCAGGAAGCCGAGGCAGGAGGATTGGCATGAGTTCAAAGCCAGCTCAGGCTCTGTAGTGGGTTCAAGGCCAGCCTGAACTACATAGTGAGACCTGTCTCAAACAAACAAACAAACAAACCAAAACTCAAAGCACATGCATTTACTTATAAAAGCCTCAAATTTGTCCTTATTTATGGCAGAGTGTAAGGGGCTGCGACTTTTAGCACAACAGTTTAAGATAGACAAGCTTCAAGATGTGTCTTGAGAAATATCCTGGAGGGGTTGTAAAGAGTTAACTTTGCAGTTCTGACTTTGTCCTGGAATTCTTCTCCTTGCCTGAGTTGTTAAAGTATATATATCATTATGGCCAGAGCCTGACCTCGTCACATGGTGCAAGGTAAACAACTGTGGCCAGGCCTAGACATTCCAATGTATTACCATGGAAACCAAAGATATACTTAAGGTGAGAACAAGGCAGTTAAGGCCCACATTCTCTGGTTGGGAATGGGGTGCAATGACCGGTCCAAATTGGTTCTAAATTAAAATTAATTAAAAACTCCGTTTGTTCTGAATGAGTTTTTGGATCCCCTGCGGAGTTCGACCTGATTTTTGGTTTTTGCTGCAAAAAGAGTAGCACACTGTTCTCTAAAAGTACCATGTCTTCCCTATCCATTCATTGGTTGATGAGCATTTGTGGTGTTTCCAAGATTTAGTTATTACAACTTCTGCTGCTGTAAATATGGGTGCGCTTATATCACTTTGGTGTGATGCTTTTATTTCTCTTAGGAAGATACCCAGAAGGGGAAAAGCTAGGTCAAAGGGCAACTCTAGTTTGAGTATTTGTGGAATTTTTGCACTAATTTCCACAGTGGTTGGGCCAATCTATACACTTACCAAGAGTGGAAAAGGGATCCTTCTTCCCCATAGCCCCTCTAGTATTTGTTATTGGTTGATTTCTTGAAAATAGCTATTCATTCCTGAGTGAGAGAGAATCTCAGTGTTGTTTTAATTTGCCTCTGTGGAATGACTAGTGATGTTGAACATTTTTTCATATATTTATTTGCAATTTGTATTTCTTCATCATACAAATGTCTAGTCATTTCAGACACCTGTTTTTGGATTGGATCTTTAAATTGGGGGATTCTGATTTTTTTAGTTCTTTATATATTCTAAATATTTTCTGAGGAACACCTGACAAAATTTTTCCCCACTCTTTGGGTGATATTTTTTACTATGCAAAAGCTTTTATGATGAGATCTGTTTGTTTATTCTCTTATTATTTCCTGTGATTCAGGGTTTGGTTCATAAAGTCTTTGCCTATATATATATATATATATATTCTCTCTTCCAGGAGATTTAGTGTGTCTGTTTTAATATTTATATCTTTGATCCATTTAAATTTAAATTTAGTTATTTACAGAACAGGGTTTTGCTATGTAGTTCAGGCTGGCCTTGAACTCATTATGTAGTCCTGACTGGACTCAGATTTGCAGCTCCCCTTCTGCTTCAGTTCACCAAGTGCTTGGATTATAGTACTATGCCACCATGCCCAGCTGCCCATTTTGAATTTCGTTTAGTGCATGGTGGGAGATATGAGTTTAGGTTTATTATTTGTCATGTGGAAAGGCAGTTTTTCCAGCACCACTTATCAATTGACTATCTTTCTTCCATTAAAGGTGTTTGGCCCCTTTGTCAAAGATAAGGAGACTGAGTGTGTTTGGAGTTATTTCTGTATCTTCTAGTCTTTCCCATTGATCCTCACGTCTTTCTTTTTATTTTTTGCCAGTACTATGTGTTTTATTTTAACAAACAGACAGGCATTTACAAAGTAGCACAAGAATAATACTAGCAATACTGAATTACAGACAAGGTGACAGGGAATTAACAATAGTTGTTGTATTACATATTGATAACTTCGAAGTGCATACTCAGGAAAACAGATTTGCAAGACTGATCAAATAATTAATCATTAACTGTTCCTTTCAATAAAGTGATAGAAGTCATGCTTCATATACATACATACATACATACATAGTTATCCCTTTTTTCCTTTTCTCTTTTCCCTCAGCCCAGTTCCTCTTTACTTTTGACCAGTTTCCTTTCAATTTCTATCATACCGTCTAATTTTTATTCACACTTTCAGGTTCTTATACTAGTGATAGAATACATTGCTTACACATGCACATAAGATTTATTTCACTTATGAGTATGGTCTCTAGTTGTGACCATTTAACTAGAAAAGCCTCAAGTTTATCTTTCTTTTTTTTATCAGGATAGTTTTATAGCATAATTTCAAGTCAAGAATTGTGATACCCCTGCTTTGCCTTTGTTACCTAGTTACATAGCTTCTTGTAGTATCCTTATGTAACTTTAGTTATGGAATGTGCAGTGGTAAATGTCCCATATCAGAATCAAAAGGATATAATGGAAAATACAGAATAAAGCAAGAATTACCAAAAACCAAAACAATTTTTGAAGGCACAGATCAAATAGAGAGTAAGACAAAGAAATTGGTGTCCAGACAATAACTCTCTGACTAGCTTCTGGGTTCCGGGTCATGTGGGAGGCTGCACTAGAGAGGTTGAATGGAAATACAACAGGGAGGGTATTGTCCTTTCCTATGTATTTGGGACCTTGCAGTAACTCAGTCTCGCAGTTTATTTGTGCAGGAAGTTATGACGAATTAAATTATGGAACAGAGATGAAAGTTTTTAAGAAAGGCAGGTGACTTGATGACTCAAACATGCTGTCTTTCTTCTCCACTGAGAACCTTGAAAGTCTTGGAATGTACAACTTGTCAATGCATATTTGGATAAAGATTTGGAGTGCACAAGACATTTTCATTACTGCAGAAGGGAATTTATGACATTTCACAAAAAGCCAAGTAAACCCAGTCTTTCTCATTAAAGGCAGTCTAGAAATAGAATATATAATTCTATCATATATTCCACCAATATAAAATACAATATGAAATACAATAATGAATGAAATACAATAATGTGTCAAAACCTTACTCTCTCCATTGACAGAAATCACATAGCCTCTTCCCTATACAGACATCTGCTTTTGTAAAGAGTAACTGGTAGACAAATATGCAATATCAAGATTTTATATAAAGCAGAAGAAAACACTAAAGCTAGTATTCTGTTCGATGTAACTTTGAGCTTATGGAATGACAAGTTTTATGGAATGACAAGTTTAGAATAAGTCTTTGGGTGTGTCCCGGAAAACGTTAACACACATATACATAAAAATATCCACACAGGAAGATAATTCATGGAAGAACAAATTAGTGTCAAACTAGACACTGTTTACTTGACCAAAGTGTCATTACAAATTAAATAGTAACTTATTCCAGCAGATCAAAATCTTAAAACATTTGATTGACTTTCTTTCATATTGTTTATAAGAAAACTACCTAATTCATCATAACTGTCTAAAGTCTCTATTATATTACATATTATAATATATATTACATTTTATATTATATATATTGTGTTGTAACATACATTATATTCATATTTGAATGATTAAACTGATTACATTTAACATATGACAGAAAGTGAATGAGAATATCCCTTCACTTACCTAATTGCTAAATTATAAGATAAAAACTTGTGATAATTATGTTCATAATGCACATTTCCTCACAGGGCTCACCTTTGTTATAGTAACTGCCAAAGCTCATGTATGTCAAACTGAGGCATAACTGAAAGGGAGGCAGAGTTTTCTAACAGTATTTTCTAACAGTAAAACTATAAACTACCTGGAGTCTGCCTTTTGTATATGTATGATAGCTATTGAGAATTATTTGTTTCATTAAAAATTTAACATATCAGCCCGGTGTAGTGGTGCAGGTCTGTAATCCCAGCACTCGGGAGGCTGAGGCAGGAGGATCATTGCAGATTTGAGACCAGCCTAGTTTACAAAGTGAGCTTGAGGCCAGCCTGAGCTGCATAAGTGAGACCCTGCCTCAAAAAGGCAAAAAAAAAAAAGAAAGAAAAAGAAAGAGAGAAAGAGAAAGAAAGAAAGAAAGAAAGAAAGAAAGAAAGAAAGAAAGAAAGAGGAAAAAAAGAAAAGAAAAATTTAAATGTCTCATTATACTTCTGTGAGTTTTCTATATTGTTCTAAGCACAGAGTTTGGAACGACAAATACAAGAATTGAGAAACAGAATTGTGCAACATTGGCAAATGAGATTTATCAAATTTATTTCAATTTATGCTATGAGAATTTAATTTGAAATCAGAAATTAAGGTGGATTCTCTGATTATAAAAGTAAAGGTTAAGCAGTTTGATTAATTCTTGCTACTTAGGTAATATTTTTACTACTTTTCAGAAAGAACAATACAAATGTTATGCAGAAAATAAAATTCATTATCAGTAATTTAGCGATCTAATTCTAATATGAAATGTCTAATCTATGAAATTTTATGTTTGCTTTTAACACTTGATACCAATACCACTATGCTTACAGAAATAAACTAACATTCATTAACAGAATGCGTTTTAATTTATCCTACACACTTTCAATCAAAAACTTGGCACATGGTTTAAAATTTAAAAAAGAATTCACAATCTGGTTAGATTTTTATATATTTTAAGTATGTAAGAGATCTTCCACCAACTGCTGGTGAAGAAGGCAGCAAGGACCTTGAGAAATATACTCCTGCTTTTCCTCACAAAAAGAACAAGTGTTGCACTGTAAAAATCAGTACATCAAAACATTGTTGTAATATTACAATGCTAGTTGACAAATTTCAGTAACTTATAGACATCAATAGGAATAGGGTGGCCCACACATATGGCATTCAGATAGTTTCATAAATCTCAATTAACACTACCAGCTCACTTCATCTCCTGAGGCCTATGAAAGAACTCAGACCACTTAGCTTGTAAGATTTTATCATCTATTCAAAGAAGAAAATTAAATTTCTTCCCCACTTTTCCAGCCCAAAAGTGTTAGTAAATTACAATGTATTCCTTCCTTTGTGAATATGTGTGGAGTGACATGCAGCGAGGTCAAAGTTTCCAAAGTTAATGAGTAAACTATTTAAGAAGAAAATCTAAAATATTAGAAAGGCCCTTCTTAGGAGACCAGAGCAAAACTTTTCAGCCATTGTTATAAGAAGCTCTACCAAAACAATACAGTCCTTCATGCCTCATAAAGAATAGCCCTAAGATAGAAGTAGCTCTGACCAAAAGAGGAGAAAAAGCTATCATTTAAAATGTCCTAAAAGCTAGTGTGTCCGCACGTTCTAAACATAATTAAAAGACACATTTTTAGAAGACTGCGTAAGTTTAGTCTTATAACATATTCTAGCATTTAAAGTTTATCATTAGTTGGTAATTATTAATTTACAAATATGGTAATTTTTTGCATTTTATCAAAAGAAAAATGTCTACCTGTTAACTAGAAGAATGGGAACTAGAAAATAAAAAGTTTCAAACAGATCCGTGAACACATCACATCTTGCAAATGGAAGAAAATACCCCCTGGATTTTTTAGAAGTCCTGATTGCTAATACAGTTTTCATCCCAACAATTTTTAGTGAATACAGATGGGTAGAACTAAACTTTAGCAACTGGGTGTTATGGGCCTCACAAGCAAGTCTTTGCTTTATGGAACAAAGGTCTAATGTAAGAACATTTCAGCCATGTATTATCACCTTTACACAAGACAAGTTTTTACACTCACATACAGTTGTGTTGATTTTGTCAAAAAAAATAGCGTATTTTATATAAACATAAAATGTCTTTTTAAATTAATTAATGTTATTGGTGCACTTTAGGTATATGTGCTGATCACATTTGTACGTGTACACAATATATTGTGCTTGCTTTTTCCCTCATTCCTCTCCCGTCTTTGTCCCTTCTTCCCCTCCTTATTTACATACAGGTTTCTTTCCACCGTTTTTATCGATTTTCTTTGTTTTCCTTTTCCCTTCCTTTCCTCCCCTTCCCTTGCTCCCTTTTCTCCTTCCCATTTGAACATTCTTTTCCTCATTCTCAGGCTGCTTCTAAGATGTAGAAGGCTGCTCTAAACATCGGAATGCTGCATCACTGCGATGTAATGTCTTTACCCTTTCCAAGAAGATGCCTAGGCGCGAAGTAGCACGGTCAAATGGAATGTTTAGTTTTACTTTGTTTACGAACTCTCCGTACTGATCTCTACAATGGGCGGCTAGTTTCCACTCCTGTGAACCACACACAAGGGTTTCACTTTCTCCGCAGCCGTGCTAGTGTTTGTTATTTGACTTCTTGATGACAGCCATTCTTTACAGAGAAAGGTGGAATTTCAATGTCATTTTAGTCTCTATTTCTCTAATGGTGAACATTTTTCATATATTTATTGTCCATTTGTGCTTCTTTTAAGAAGTATTTGTTTAGTTGCCCACTTTTGAGTTCTTCTTTTTTTTATTTTGGGGGAGTTTAAATTTCTTGAGTTCTTTATGTATTCTAGATGTTAGTCTCCTGCCATTGGCAAGTATTTAAATCAGTTTTGACCCTGATGGTTGTTTGCTTTGCTGTGCAAAGAATTTTAATTTGATATGATCTTTTTTGTTGATTCTTGGTGTTATTTCTTGTGTAATTAGCATTTTCTTTATATAGTCCGATCTTACACCTATGTATTCAATAATTTTACTCATTGTATCTCCCTGCAAAGTAGGCACTTCTGTTTTAACATTTACGTCTTTGATCCATTTTGCTTTGACTTGAGGTTATGATGAGAGACATGGATCTAGATTCAGCCTTCTGCAAGTGAACAATCAGTTTTTTTTTAATTTTAAGCAGAAAAGTAAACAAAATAACAACAACAAAGATACAAACAAAACAAAAGAAAAACAATACAAAATTTCAAAACAAGATGATAGGAAATTAATAATGCTTATTATATTACATATTGTTATCTTCAACATCATCGTTTATTAAAGAGGCTATGTTTCCTCTGGCATATTATTTTGGGTCCTTTACCAAACATCACATAGCTGAATATTCCAGGGACTCTTTCTGCATCCAGTATATTCCATTCTATTGATAATTATGTCCCTTTACTGTTTTATCACTGTAGTTTTGTGGTATTACTTGAAGTCCAGGATTGTGATGCCTCCTGCTTTGGCTTTTTTTGCCTTGTGTTATTTTTTCTATTTTGAGTCTCTTGGGGTTCCACGTGTATTTTAGGATTGTTTCCTCTAGTTTTGTGAAGAATGCTTCTGGTATGTTGATTGGAGTTGCAATGAATGTGTATATCAGTTTTGGAATTACGGCCATTTTGATAACAATTGTTCTGTGCATCCACAAAAAGGGGTAACTTTCCACTGTCCAGTGCCCCCTTCAATTTCCTTTGCTAAGCACTTTAGTTTACACTCTACATGTTTTTACCTTCCTTGCTTAGGTTATTTCCTAGGTACTCCTAGTATTTTTGATGCCATTGGGAATGGTATTGTTTGCCAAATTTCTTTCTCCATTTAGTTCATTTTTGGTATACAGGTATGTTATTTTATTTTTATGTTGAGTTTTGAATGCTACTATGCTACTGACTTGGGTTATTAATTCTAGGAGACTTTTGGCGAAATGTTTTGAGTATCCTATATAATTTCACTTTTTTATTTTAAATAAAATAATTTAAAAAAGTCTCCCATGTAGAGGAGCATGCCATCTGCAAATAATAATAATTTAAATTACCTTTTACTGTACTAATGTTTCAAAACTGTGTTGAACAGGAGTACTGGCAGTGGACATCCTTGTCATATTCTTAATAGAGGGAAGAGCATCCTGTGTTTCCTCCTTTAGTATGATGTTGGCCATTGGTTTGTCATGAATTGTTTTTATTAGATTGAGAAAATGTCCTTTCATGGCTATTTTCTTCAGGGTTTTATCATGAGTAGATGTTGGGTTTTGTAAAATGCTTTTCTGTACTCATGTGAGATGACTATGTGATTTAGGTCCTTGTTTCTATTTATGTGACATATTATATTTATTGATTTGTGTACATTGAACCACCTCTGTTTTCCTAGGAAGAAGCCTACTTGATCAGAATGTGTGATCTTTTTGATGACTTGTTGCATTGTGTTTGCCAGTTTCACATTGAGGATTCTTGTGTCTATGTTCATTAAACTAATTAGCCTATAATAATCTATTTTGGTCAAATCCATTTCTCATTTTGGAATGAGGATATAGTTAGCATCCCGGAATGATCTTGGGAATATAAGCAGTATTACTATTAGACCTTTCTGAAGTTTTAACATTCAAAGTTGAATTAAACTAGTTCTGGGCTTTTCTTTTTTTTTTTTTTTCGGTACTGGGGATCGAACTCAGGACCCTGCGCTTGCTAGGCAAGCGCTTATTCCACTGAGTTATATCCCCAGCCCCCTATTTCTGGGCTTTTCTTAGTTTATAGGTTTTGTTTTGTTTTTTATTAATTACTGCTGTATCACTGTTACTATTTTATTACTGCAGTTATTCCCCATCGCTTTTTATTGAGTTATTCAAGTTTTTAAAATCTTAGTAGTTCAGGTTTGTTAATTCATAAGTATTTTTATTTATTTTGAATTTTTCATTAACTGAAGTACAGGTTCTCAGAATAGTAGTCCCCTGGATTTTTAACAGTATCCACTGTGATTTTGCTTTCGATGTCTTTTATTTTTTCCTTTTTGATTTCTAGTTGCATGGATTTGCATCTTTTGTTGCCATAGTTGTTAGATTCTCTAAGGGTTTGTCTGTTTTGTTTATTCTTTCAAAGAAAAAAATTTTCAAGTCATTGAGTCTTTATATGTCTTTCTTAGTTTGAATTGCATTAATCTTTGCCTTTGATCTTTGTAATTTCTTTTGTTGTGTAGCTTTGGATTAGTATTTCTTATTTTTATAGAAAATTGAGTTGCATCATTCAGTTACTTATCTGAGCTTTTCTAATGTGGAAATTTTCAGCTATAAATTCTTAAGTCTCATGAATTTGAATATGTTATACTGGCATTGTTATTCGATTCTAGGTACTACCTACTTCTTTTCTTCTTTTCCCTTGTGACTCATTAGTAATTCCAGAGAATATTTTTTAATTGCATAGTTTATGATTTTCCCTGGGGCATTGATTTATAGTTTCATTGCATTGTGATCTAATAATATGCATGGAACATTATTCATTATTTTGCATTTACATGAACATGCTTTATGGGTAACATTTTGTCCATTTTGGAGAAAATCCCACGTGCTGATGAGAAGAATTGTACTCTATTGTTGATTAGTGGGACACTCTGTAGTTACCTATTAAGTTCATTTATTTGAAGGTGGGATCAACTCTGATATTTGTTGAGTTTTGGTCTGTTTGTTCTGTTTGTACACTGGAGTACTGAGATCCACAGCTCTGATTGTGTTGATGTGCCTGAATTTTTACGTGCAGTAGTATTTATTCTAGTGAATGTGAGTTCATCAGTATTTGTGGTATATATGTTTATAGTCAGTATCTCCTCCTAATGAAATGTTCTCTTACTTCAGTGATAGCAAACCTACGGCACATGTGCTGCAGCTGGCTGTTGGTCATCTCTGAAAGTTCTAAAAGGTTCACCATCACTGCCAATCCTATATTCAATGACTTTCTTTGTCTCCTCTGCACATTTTTAGACTGAAGTTCACTATATTCCAAAATAGAGTAGCTACTCCTGGTTCCAATTTCATGGAAAATTATTTTTCATATCTCTATTTTAGTCTGTGAATTTATTTTTTAATGAAATCCATCTTTAATCCATTGTATTGTTGGGATTATTTTTTATTCATTCTGACAACATGTGCTTTTTGACTGAGGAATTGAGGCCATTCACACTGATATTTATTACTGAAAGTATTAACTTATTCCTATCATGGCATCATTTTCCTGTTTTTGATCACCTATTTTTTCCTTGCTACTTGATGTGTTCTACTAGACATTTTAACTTTCTTGGCTTCATGATCATAAATTTCTTCAGGTGCCTGTGGTGGATTGACAACAGGTGGTCAACTTGTAACACCCAGCTGGACTGAGTAAGCGTGGTGCTGGGTGTGGGAGGCCCACCTGAGGACTGTTGCCAGCAGCATAAGAGGCAGAACTGGAGAAGAAGGGAAGGCTGGTGGGAACTGAGAGAGGCTGTTGGGAGCTGAGGGAAACTGCTGGACACTATTGAAAAGCTGTAAGGAGCTGTTGGTTCTCTTGCAGCAGCTTCTCATGCTGGCTTTCCTAATGAACTCAGCTATTACCATCATCCAAGGAGCTTGGAACCTTATCACTGAGAATGGTTTCATCTCACTTTGGGGGAGCTCTGGTCCTCACTCTGACCATCACTCTCTGGCTTAGGAGGGGAAGCTGGTACACTACTCATTCTCTTGGAGAAGTTTGTCACATTGGCTTTCCTGAAGGGAAGGTGGCTGTCCTGATCAACAGAGGAGCTTCAGGACCTCACTGTTGCTGAGGACGGCTGTGGTACTTTTCGAGGGAACTCTGATTCTTATTTTGAGAATCATTTCCTGGCTCCAGTTCCAATCCCTCAGCTTGCTAGCACAGATCCTTTGACCCACAGTACAGATTTTCTAGCTTCCACCACTGACCTTTGGGCCTTCCAGTGCAGATCCATGAAACAGATCTGCATGAGACATTGTCATGGGCTCTAGGCCTCCAGTTAAGACTCATGTGAGGCATTGTTATGGGCTCTAGATCTTCATTTGGACTCATGAAGCTGGTATGCAGGCCCTCAGCTGGTCAAGATTCTTTGCTCTTTAGTGTGTGGACAGATTTTCTGCACTCTCTTGTATATGATTCTTTCGGTGATTATTATAGTCTTATGAATATATGTCCTATATTATCTTGTTTCCCCTTGCAAAATCCCCAAACCATGACAGTGCCCTTTCTTATGCAAGTACCTCATTTCTCCATCAATTTTGAGTGACAATTTTATAGGATATGTATGGATGGAAAGTAGTTTTCTTTTCAGGCTTGAAACACTTCAAATTCCCATGGCCTTTCAATTTTGTGTAGAAAAGTTTGCTGTGATTTTAATGGATTTGCTTTTATAAGTGATTCATTATTTTTCTCTAGTAGCATTTATGATTTGTCTCTGTTGGGTTTCATTTGGATTTTTGACTATGATATGTAACAGAAATGTTCTTTTTTATTATTGTGGCTATTTGTGTTACTATGGGCCTCATTTATCTGTATGTTTAATTCCTTGCTTAAACTTCAAATTTTTCCCATTATTTCTATAAATAGGTTTTTGTGCCATTTGAGCCATATTCTGACTTTTGACTCATTTCAGATACTCTTAAATATTGTTTTGTATCATCTCACAGCTATTGAATTGATTTACCCTGTTTTCTTTTTGTTCGTAAGTCATCTCTGAAGATCTGGTCTCTGACAGTAGCCCCATTTTCTAGTTCCAGCATTCTGCTCTCACAGTAGTTGCTTTTACTGGCCATGCTCATCAAGACCAGATAAAAGTGGGAAAGGTGATTTAGAGTCACTATGAAACACTGAACGAACACAAGCTCATAATTCTTTTAGTTTGTTTGATTTTGGAGATTCATTGTTAGTGTTATATTGGTAGCTTATAGGCAAAATGGAAAGAAGCTATCTTGATGGAGAGCTCAGTTATACAAAAGTGGGTAGGGATTTATTAATTGATAGATAATATCATATATCCATCAATGTTTTTCACAAATAACATTATCTAAAGTATTTCAGTAAGATACATTTCATGTTATTTTAATGAGATAAATATCAAATTTATAAATCCTTCATGTATAATACCACTACTAACCTGTATAGTTTTTGTGTTTCTTCTTTAAATGAGTTCAACAATTTGAAAAACCACTTTGGATTTTTTTCACACAGAATAGTATGAGATTGCATGTGCTGCCATCTGCTGGACATAACGTGCCAACACAATGTATTAACTGATAAAAACGTGTATAAGAATTCCAAAGATTACTGGAACTTCTAAAACTTTAAGGAATACAGCTGCAATAATGTTTAATGTAATACTGACTGCTATCGCTTTATTGAAAGGAACAGTTAATGATTATTTGATCAATCTTGCATGTCTATATTTGTTTTCCTGAGTATGCACTTTGAAGTTATCAACATGTAATACAACAACCATTGTTAATTCCCTGTCACCTTGTCTGTAATTCAGTATTGCTAGTACTATTCTTGTGCTACTTTGTAAATGCCTGTCTGTTTGTTTATTGTTCTTTTATTTTTAAAAATAAAAAATTCTAAATAATTCATGCATTTTAGTTGTAAATTATATCAATTTGCTGATAGTTTTTGGCTATGATATTATTACCAGTTTCTGAAACTCAGTATCAGTTCTGAAAAGCTTCAATAAATTGTTCTTCAAGAATTAGGGAAACATCAGTTTCTCTATTATCGGATAAAAGAACATGTATGCTTTGGATATGGCTTGTGTCATCAGTTTAGTTTGGGTCACTTTCCTGAGCCCATTAAAAATATTAATTTGAAGTCATGTTCCTAGTTAAAAACTTTTGCTTATCTGTAATAGTTAAACTTCATGAATATAGTACATTCGTTCCATCATTCCTGTGTCCATAGCTTCTGCATCCACCAATTTCCAACAACTCTGGATTAAAAATAAAAAAGAAAATGCATGCATAATGAGCATGTATAGGCATTTTGTCATTCTCTAAGTACATTACACAAATATGTACTTAGGATTTACTTTGCATTAGGTTTTATAAAAATATAGAGATTATTTGCATCATACAGTATAAATTATATGCTGGTACTGTGCCATTTTATGCAATATGTTTGCAAAAATCTTAGATCCAATTCTTTAAGGATACCTGGAAATTTGTATATATCATCTCTTCTATTTTCAAAAAGGATTATATTTATCAAATAAGAATTTAGGTTCCTAATAACCTATGGTATAGATGATTATTCATAACATTTAAGATCTTTATAATGTGAGTTTCACAGAAACGTTTAATAAATTTTAAGATATTCATCTACCTTGTTTTGAAATGTTAAACATTTGAAATTATAATTTAAAATATTTGAATTAAATATCATGTAATAAGACAAATACCATATGTTCTCACTATGTATGGAATCTGAAATGGTTGAATTCACAGCAGTTGGGTAGAACAGTGAAGGTGAAAGAACAAGGCCTGGAAGATGGTAAAAAATTACGAAAGATTCGATAGGACGAATAAGTTTAAGGAATAGTTTTGATCAACTTTCCCACTTCCGGAACAAAAAACTCGGCACCTACCACTGAAAGATGAAGACGCTTAATTAGGCTCACAGATTCCGATGTTTTGGCCCATGGTGGGCTGGTCTGAAGCAGAGGGGCCATGGCGGAGGGGACGGTGGCGCAAACAGCAAAACTGCACACTTTATGGGATCCTGGACGCAGAGCACAGGGGCGGAGCACCCGCACTAGATGTGCCCTTTGAGGAGAAAACCCCCGTTTCCCCTCCTTCAGCTGATCCCCACCGCCTGACAGCACCGTCGGGGTGGAAATACAGGAATGAGCGTAACCCGCCGACGAGCCAGGCATCTTCCTGCGGGGCTCAGGCCAGTTGACAAGATTAGTGGGCGCAGGTATTTATTATACAACTTGGTCGCTGTAGTTAGTAACAACGTATTTTATTCTTAAAAATCGCTGCCAGTACAGATTTTACGTTCTCATCATAGGAAATTGGAAAAGGTGGAGTAAAAGTTCATGATGTAATAATATGTATATCCTAGGAAATTAGGAGAAAGACTAGCAACAAGGGCAAGATTTACATTACATCTAATTAATTTAATTTAGTCATATCTACATATGTCAAGATATGTACATAACACGTATATTTATGTATATAATTTGTATTTGCCAATTAAAAAATACATCACAACCTTAACAAACTGTTAACATTTCTCCACCAGATGGCAGTGTTGAAAATCTTTTTAAAAATTATATTGAGAAGAGGCATTCGAGTGGCTGTGAAAGAAACCAGACTGAAAGCAGCAATTTAAATAATAATTACCAACAAAAAAATAACTGCATTTTCATTTACATATCTGAAAAAATATTATCGTTTAAAAACATGTTATATTTGACCGATAGGCTATCATTAAAGTACATCAGAAACACCCCATGATTAAAAATTGAGCGAACAATTTATTAAATGACGATAAAATCTCTTAATTTTCACTCTATACTATAATGAAACTGCCTATTAGAAACAGGAAAATATTATCAGAAAATAAGAACTCACTTCTTAAAATATGGCTAAGTAGTGGTGGAGGTTCAGCTTGGTGGTGCAGAGCCTGCCTGGCAAGCTTAAAATCCTAGGTTTGATTCCTGGTACCCCTCGCTAAATATAGCTAAGTAAGAAAAAAATGGACAGCTTGTCAAATTCATAACCAATTATCTCAAAATTAAGCTTTAAAATATCAGTATAAATACTCTAATCTCATGTACAAGAAATCAATAGAAAGGCTTAATAACAGATCTTGAAACACTTTAAAATTGCTGACTCATAGAAACTGTAAAGTCAATGCAAAATTGTTACTACATGTGTATGTGTGTATGTGTATGTATATATGTACATATGTGGGAGCAAACTATGACTATAGTAACTTATTTTACCTATTGAAAAACCTTAGAATTAACATACCTGGGGCCAAATTAATAAATATCTCAATAAATATTAGGGTAGATCAACTATCCAAAATTTTAAGAGTGAAGTTAGAGTTATGGAGGAGGTGTACTGGAAGACTTCATGGTTCATGTGAGCCCAAATTCCATGTAGAAAATCAGTCATCAAACGTAAGAGAAGCAAATCTCAAAGCACCTTTGCAGCACTAGCAAAAATGAATGACTACTTATGAATATTCAATATACTGAATACTCTGTTTCACTATCTGGAGCACTTTTTCATGGAGGAAACTCCAAGATATACTTTTCTAATATACTTTTGCATATTAGAAAATACAATATTGCTAGGGAAGAGATAATGCCTATGATTAATTAGGGCGAAAGGAGATGTTGAGTGGCACTACTGATATTGCGAGTTAGTTTTTGTTATCAAGATCCGTGAATAATTTCAGGTATGAGCCACACAGACCCACAGGATTAGAAGTTTTGTCAACACTGTGCCCCAGGAACTTGAAATTTGGAGGAGAAAGTTTGGTATTAAAGAAGAGATTTACAAAATAAGGCAGCATTTCAGCCTGAATGTATGGCTTTGATTACACTGATGGCCATAAAGTAGAATGAACACAGATAAGACAGCTAGCTATTGCCATACACATGCATTATTTAAAAAAAAATAAAAGCGAGTGGGAAATTTAAGCAGAGGGACCAAGGAAACCATTCCAGTCATAGTTCATCACAGCTTTATGTCTGCTGTAGGTTTTCATCCCAAGGATTTATATTCTGCTGGTATTAACAAAAGAAAATGATAATCGGGGAGAAAATTATCTGGAAAAAGTTATGCAAGTATCATAAATTACATGTAGAGTAACTGATTACTTCGCAGTTTCAAAATTAGGGAAAGAGGGATCAGAGAGAATTAGCTGAATGCAAAATGTTTTCTGTGTTCTAGAAAAATATTACAAGGAAGTAAATTAACGAGCAGAGGTCGTGTAAATATACATCAGAAAATACCCACTCGAACAACATAGCCGATAATATGGGTGAGACATTGGGTACAAGCCGAAGGGGCATTCTTCCTCAGCCCAGGCAGGTCCATGCGATATGAAAAGTCAGGTTTTGAGAGACTTAACATGCATTCTGTGGGAAAACAAAAACCCTGAGATAATTAAAGGAAGAAAAGGATTTTACACAAGAAATGAAAGGGTTAAATATTAGCCTGGAGTAAAAGAATAAAAATCAGGGGCCATCCTTAAAACACAGAGTTAAAAACAAGTACTAGAGTTAGGCTCTGATTCTATTTCCTACAATTGCAAAATCTGCCATCAGACATAGGAATACTTTGACTGAATATCTCAGCAGCTGCTTCTTAACATGTATGTCACAGCCACACTTGACCTGAACAGTAGGACTATGACCTCTGTGCTACTTCATCTTCTGAATCTTCTGAGTGCATCTCATATTCAGTATACTAGCTGCAAAAGATTGGCTTCAGCTCATGTTCACATATTCTGTGGTTCAAAGGACACACACACTATGACACTGAGCAACTATATGTAAGTCCAGCAATGTGAATTAGGAAGATTCACCATGTGATTTTGGTAGGAGAGATTAAAATATTAATAAGAATTTAGTCACATACAGGTATGAATTCCCTACAGTGAGTATAATTATTAAATACTGAAAATATGTGCTAATAAAAGTAAAAAAAAATTATAAAGACAGTGTCTCTGGATATTCTTAAATAATAATAAAGATACCATGTCAATCACAAATGAATACAGATCTGCAGACAGGAAAACTGTAAGCCCCCTGATCCCAGGACATTGTCTCTCTTGTATTTCTTTTTCTTCTAACTTTTGGTTTATCTGCGGGTTCCTCGTTTTTGGGAGCTGTTCACCCTGGACAGAAACGGGTAATAGACCAACATCTGGCATCCGAACAGGGACATGAAAACGAAAGGATTTAAACGAAAAGAGTCTAGTAAAGAGACTAGTAAAAAGGATTTAAATAAAAGGAGTCTTCAAGACTACAAAAAAGGATTTAATTCAGTGCTCAACAG